>JASCZW010004877.1:0-54465 GCA_034211315.2 Aedes japonicus
ATTTGGATTGATTTGGATTGGTTTGGATTGGATTTGGATTGGATTTGGATTGGATTTGGATTGATTTGGATTGGATTTGATTGGATTTGGATTGGTTTGATTGGATTTGGATTGAGTTTGATTGGATTTGGATTGATTTGGATTGGATTTGGATTGGTTGGATTGGATTTGGATTGATTTGGATTGGATTTGGATTGGATTTGGATTGGATTTGGATTGATGTTGGATTGGATTTGGATTGGATTGTTGGATTGGATTGGATTGGATTTAGATTGGATTAGAATTGGATTTTGATTGAATTTTGGATTGAATTTTGAATTGAATTTTGGATTGAATTTTGGATTGAATTTTGGATTGAATTTTGGATTGAATTTTGAATTGAATCTTGGATTGAACTTTGGATTGAATTTTGGATTGAATTTTGGATTGAATTTTGGATTGAATCTTCCCGAATCTCCACTTCGTAATCAGTGTTCTGAAGGAATTTTGGTCCCGTCCACCAAAGCTCATTGGTTTGCAAGGCCTCTGGTAACAGACCTCGTGACACTATGTCTGTAGGGTTCGCTTTCGTTGAGATGTACCTCTACTGTACTCCTAACGGTTCGGTGAGCTGACGTATTTTGACTTGCAGGGGTGCAAGTGGCTTCTTCAGCCAAGCGAGGACTATCTGGCTGTCCAGCCAGAGGACGACGTTGCTGACGTTAAGGTCGAACGATCCCAGAACCTTGGAGATCAGTTTCGCTGGAAGGTAAACTCCTAGCAGCTCCATGCGTGGAGCACCTTCGAAGTGCTGCAGAGCAAACGAAGACTCGCAATTCCGTCGGGAAAGAAGCAATGGAGATACACCGCCGCTCTGTGCTCCATGCATCTCGACAGCGATGTGGTTTGAACTCACGACGCACCGAGGGATCCTGAAGCTGTTTACGGTCTGCAGGGACGTCCGAAATTGCAGCCACTCCTGCAACAAGTTTCCTTCTAAGTGGGTGTCCCATGGTAGTCCCGCCAACCAAATCATTTGTATCATGAGCTTGGCGATGATGATGACTGGCGATATCAGACCGACCGAGTCGAACAGTTTACTTATCTCGGACTGGACGGATCGTTTCGTTGGTAATTTCAACTGGTCAGTGAGGTGATTGCTCAGTCCTAGAGTTTTCATAACTCCTTCGCAACCGTCACTCAGATTCACCAGCTCTCCACGATCAACTTCAGGGATGCTTTGTAGCAACTCAGTGGAGTTAGAGCTCCACTTGTGAACTGGGAATCCAGCGGAATTCAGCATACCCAGCAGCTGGGTCTGACACTCGATAGCCTCTGGTACGGTGTTGGCTCCAGACATGATGTCGTCGACGTAACAGTCGTCACGGGTGATATCTGCCGCCATTGGGAAGGAGGCAGCCTCATCAGTGCTAATCCATCAGTAATGGTGCGCAGGCTGTTCCATACGTCACGATTTGCAATTCCAGGACCCGGAGTGGCAATGCTGGTTCAGCTCGCCAAAAGATCCGTTGGAAGCAGAAGTGAACTGGTATGACCTTGATCTTCCGATACATCTTGGATATATCAACCGTGACAATACAACAAAGTGCTTCCGGAAGCGGACGAGGATGACAAAGATGTCGTTTTGCACGGTTGCTCCCACCAGAAGGACTTGGTTGAGAGTTACGTCGGATGATGCTGAGGCCTTCGCTGATGCATCGAAGACCACGTAGTGGGTGTACTGGAGCTTCAGGGATGGATCCTTCTTCATTCGTCGTTCTAGTGAAAGGAAGTGTCGCAGTTTTCGGTTGTTCTTCAGCTAGAGGGGGGGCTCACGAAAGGGCAGGGAGACAACGTATTGTCTGTCCTCGGCCCGGTAGTGAGTGGCCAAGAAGATTTTCTCACATACTTCATGCTCCGGGGGTTCATCAGCGTCTTCGATGTCTTCAACCTCTCAGAAACTCTTCATGGTTTCGGAAAGTGTGGTGGTGGTGGCTATGCAGCACCCTGGTTGTTCTGCTGTTCCTCGACGTCTTCTGCAATGACCCAACCGAAGTGCGTCTCTTGCAGGTCAGGCAAATCCGCTCGTAGTTGCATCCTTCCTGATTTGAGCAGACGCAGGAAATGAGATACGCCAAGCAGCATGTCGATTTGACCAGGTGTATGGAGCTCGGGGTCGGCTAGGAATATGCCGGTTGGTAGTGACCATTTCGACATGTTTAGCTGGGTCGTTGGGATGATTCCTATCACTTTAGGAATCACCAGGCATTTTACGATCGTTGAGAAGTCAGGTCCTGACTGCGCCAACTCCGGTGATGGGCACAAGCTACGGAATTCTTTGGAGGGACAGGCGGTCAGCGATGGCCTTCGAAATGAAGCTCATCTGAGAACTAGAATCTAGCAGCACACGGCAGGGTATCTTCCTGCCACAGAGGTCCCTCAGGATCACGCCAGCGGTCATGAGCATTGCTGTTTTCTGTTCCAACGGTTGGCCCTTTGGAACGACGGTATTTGACGAAGAGTGAACAGATGTTTGCGCTTGCAATACTGATTGCACTGCTGAAGTCGTGATCACCGCCTGCACCGATGTGACGGACTTCTCGGTTGCTTGCTTGGATTCCTCAGAAGAGTATGGTGCTTCCGCTGACACTTCATGCAAGTCTTGTTTTACGGGCACTCTTTAGATCGATGGCCGCATCGAAGGCAGTTCTAGCACAGGTTCAACTCCTTGCCTTTAATATACGTTGCGCTGGTGCCCACTTGATGAACGTAGGGCATTCGAAGTGGAAATGCTCATTGTTGCACACGAGGCAGGGCCGGGATTTCGTTGAAGGGGTCACAGCGTGTGCCTACTGGCTTGGGGGCTTCACGCTCGACGGCTTGAGGTGTCATTCCTTCACGGTAGCTACCTGTGAGCGATTCTGGAACCTTTCCAAAATTTGGCACTCGCTCTGCAAAAACTTCATCGTCTGATCGAAGTCCGGCAGGTTACCGTGTTCCTGTGTCCTTTCCCACAGTTGAAGAGCCTGATTATCCAGCCGTGTCGTGACGATCTTCAGTCAGCAGTAAACCAAACATCGCGTCAACTTGGATGTCCTGGTACTCCAGGCCTCGAATGTGCCGGTGGACCGTCTTCACCAGCTCCAGCAGAGCCTTATGATTCCTCTTTGTGATGGGTTTCAATTCCAGATCAGATGTCGATACCCATCGCGATGACGCGGGGGTTCTCAAACTGGTCCTTCAGCTGTTTCCAGGACTGATAGAAGTTGTTGACGAGGGCCTTATCCAGATGGTGCAGCTTTATGGCGTCGGATTCATTGCTGCAAACGACGATGTCCACGAACTTCGTGCAACTCTCAACTTTCCCATCAAAGCTGGGAATGGGTGGTCGCAGAGGCTGTTGCTGGATGACAACCTGGGAGTTGACGGTGGCATTTGCTGGAGCAACGGTTTGCGCCAGCGTTGCGGAGAGCCGCTCGACTCTATCAAGCGCCTCGGTATGAAGTTTGTCGAACGTCATCAGCATTGCATACTGCTCCTGCAACTTCAGCGACTGTATTCCTGGTAGTGCACATCGAGCTTCTTTGCGAAGACCTTCAGTAGCGTTGAAGTTACCTTCAAAAGATCGTCTTGGGCTTCCTCCAGGCCGCGGCTGATGAGCGTGACCCTACGTTTGACTTGACCACGCTGATGGATCAGGAACTTCACGTCGATCGTGTCTTCTTCCCTTTTCTTCGGTGTGTTATCGAATCCCATTTTGCCACGTTCCAAGGAACAATCGGGATGATTTCGGATTACCACACGCGATTTCACTTTTTGGATTACCAACGGTTGATCGACACACTAACTCACACTCTGGAGTCCTAGCAGGCTTCTCGGATGACACCAGTGATACCGATTAGCGCCCTAATCAGCAGGCTTCACTTGACTGGTCACTACGTTGACCAGAAGCGAAGGGTTGCTTCTTTTGGTCGTTCGAATGACCAGAGAAGGCTTGACGAACCGATTGGCTTGGTAGGGATCTCGCTTGGTCACCGTGTTGACCACGAGGGATGGGTTGCTTCCATAAGTCGCCTAATTGACCAACAGAAGGCTTCGGTAGTTAACCGGGGACTGTATTGTAACCAGCATTCCACAGGATAGTATCCGGTTCGGGATGGACCAAATGTTGAGGCACCTGGTTGCCTCAACGGGAAGGTTCTTTCCTTGCAAAAGAAAGAAGAAGGAAGTGGCTTTTACAAGCCATTATTCCTATTGAGCTTTATCCTGCTCAGACTACTTATCTACTACTTGACCGTTAGCCAGGTCAAAACATACTGTCTCAAGGACAAAATAGCGAAACGTTTCGGAGTTCATCACGACAGAGAAAAGTCTATCATCAACAAGTTTGAGAACACTTCTGGTTCAATGGGCTACCAAGAAGAGGAAGAAAACTCAGCAAACCAAAGTTTTGAGCAGAAATTCACAACAAAAACCAGAGCCAGAAAGTATTACAGCCGGCTTTTGGAACGACCGAAAAATCGTTAGAGATGGAAAAATTTGACCAGAAGGTTCTCGTATGGCAGGCAAATTGTCCCTGTGGCTCCAAGTTATCGGTTTTCTACTTTAAAGGTACGATCAATGCCGATGTTTACCGAACTGAGTATTTTCAGAAAAGGATGCTTCCCTTATACAATCAGCACAAGGTCTCTCCTTTACTTTGGTCTGATTTGGCGTCAGCCAATTATGCCAAACCACAGTACAATCGATGCAACAAAATAGAGTAAATTTCGTGCGAAAGACATCAATCCTCCCAATTGTCCACAGCTTCGTCCAAGTGAACGCTAAGTTTCAGAAGAACATCCAAGAAGTTCCGAGAGAACTCCTAAGAGAACATCTTAAAAGATCCAAGAGATCTCTCAATAGGTTTCAAGAGCACTTCTGAGAAGATTTTTTAAATTTCCAGAAGTTTCCAGAGAACTTCCAAAAAGTTCCAAAAGCGCAAGCTTTAAGGGAATTTCAAAGAATTTCCAAAATAATTTTCTGGGGAGTTCTAAATAAAGTTCCAAGACGTTCGTAGTGAATTTCAAAAATTCAGAGAAAACTTAAGAAAAGCTACAAGTGTACTTCCGAGAAGTTCCAAGTAAACTTCCAAGAAATTTCAGCACAACTTCCAAGAACTTCCGATAAGTTCCAATGGTACATCCGAGAAGTTACACGAGAACTTCTGAGAAGAATCAAGTGAAATTCCAAGCAGATTCACAAGAATTTCCGAAAAGATAAAACAAATATTCCGGGAAGATTCAAGATAACTTCCAAGTAGTTCCAAGAAAACATCTGAAAATTCCAAGAGAACGTTTGAGAAGTCCAAAAGCATTTCCAAAAATTTAGAATAGAATGTTCGAGAAGTCCACAGAGAAGTACCGAGATGTTCCAAGAGATCATCGTAAAAAGATCCAAGACAATTTTTGAACAGTTTCAAGATAAGTGCCAAAATAATTTCCGAATAGTTTCATGAAAACTGCCAAAAAGTTCCTAGAAAACTTCCGAAAAACTCCAATAGAACTTACGGAAAATAACAAGAGAACTTCCGCAAAACAACAACAACACTTCCAAGAAGTTCCGAAAGAAATTCCGAAAAGTGCTAAAATAACTTTAAACTTTTTCAAAATGAACGTCCGAGATGATTAAAAAGAACTTCCGAGTAACTCCAAGAGGGCTTTTAAGAATTAGAAAAAAAAACTTCAGAGACGTTCTTAGATATTTTTTTTATACCTCATGGACGAACCAGTCTCCAGCTGAAAATCTCATAAATAAAGATAAGAAAAGATGAGATCTTCTTTACAGTTCCAGGAACCTTCGAAAGAAATCTTAAGAACTTCCGAGAAGTTCCAAGAGTGGTTCCAAAAAGTTCAGGAAGAATTTACTAAAAAGTTCCAAGCAAATTACCGAGATGTCCCTAGAAAACTTCCGGAAAACCCGAAGAGATCTTCCGAGAAATACCAAGATAACTTCCGTAAAGTGGCAAGAGGATTACCGAAAAGTGGCAAGAGAACTTTCGAGAAGTGATTTCCAGAGAAAATAATTTCCAAAAAGTTCAGAAAGAACTACTGAGCTGATTAAAATTAACTTCCGAAAAGTTACGAAATAAATTCCAAGAAGTTTCAAAACACTTCCAAAAAGTTCCAAAAGAACTTCCGAGGTGTCTTTTGAGAACTTTCAAGAAGTTTCAACAGAACATTCAAATAGTTCCGAGAGAACTTTCAAGAAGTTTCTAGGGATCTTCCGAAAAGTTCCGAAAAGATACAAAAGAACTTCCGAACAGTTCCAGGAAGTTGTAAGAAAACTTAGAGAAAATCTGAGAGAAGATCCAAAAGAACTTCCGAACTTTCCGAGAACAATTTCAAAAAGTTCTAAAAGAACTTTCTAAAAGATACAAAAGAACTCCGGAGAAGTTTCAAGAGAACTTCTGAGAAATCGAATGAAAATATTCAGAAAAAAATTCAAAGGAAATGCACGAATTTTTGTGAAAATGTCCGAGAAGCTTTAAGATAACTTCCAAGACAACTTTTAAGGAATTCCAAGTAATTTTTTAAGAAGATCCTCGAGAAATTCTGGAAAACTCCAAGAGAATTGTCAAGAAGTTCCTAGGGATTCTCAGAGAAACGCTTAGCGGTCTTCCGAAATATTCTTAAAGAACTTCCAAGATGTTCCGAACAATTCTGAAATAATTTTCTGGAAAGTTTCTAGAGTAATTCCGGGAAATTCCAAGAGAAACATGGATTTCCAAGCAATTCCAAAACGGCTTCCAAGGAATTCCAAAAGTAATTCTGAGATGTTTCTAGAGAACTTCTGAGATATTCGAAGAGATCATCCAAAAAGTTCCAAGAGCACTTTCGAAAAGTTCCAAAAGAGTTTCTGAAAAATTTAAAGAAAAGTTCCGCCAAAGCTTCAGAGAAATTCCAAGAAAACTTCCGAGACGTTCCAAAAGAACTGCCTAGATGTTCCAAGGGAATTTTTGAGAAATTTCGTGATAAGTACAGAATATTTCCAAGAAAACTTTAAAAAGAACCCAACGTTCCAACGACCTTTAAGAAGATTGGTAAGAGGTGCTAGACCAGGCAAGAGTTCAAAACGAATTGATCTGCGGCATGCAGAAAATGCAATAAAACTATTGTCTACAACCTCATGAGTGGAGTCTACTCCAAAATCAAAGAATTCTGGAAATAAATTTGACTTCATTCATTTGTTCATTTAAACTTAGGACGCAAGATTTGAATTAAATGATAAAGATGCTTTGATTTTTTTTATTTCATGCTATGAGAAAAAATGGGTTGCCAGTTTGTTTTCGATACTGCCCTTAGCTGATTTTTTTTCTGTAAAAGAAGAAAATAATTTTAAAAATCCGTTTGACCTCATTTGACCTCAATTCTGATTGCAAAAAGCTTGATCCATATAAATTTAAAGTGTATTTGCTCGATTGGTTGAATTTATGTGCTTTAAGGATGTTACAAAAGTACTGGATAAAAGTGCCAAATAGGCCTACGATTTGAAAAACAACTTTACTCAATATAACGCTTTTCGAAAAACCTCAAAAGCGCATTTTTTTTTTATTAAAATTCCACATCCAACCACACCAACGGGGTCTGGCACGCGTACCCAGTGCAACAATTGGAACACGAAAATTGCACCGCCATACAATATAATTCCAGCGAAGGGTGAATTCAACAATTGCCCGATCGTCTGACCTGCTACTAAACGGTGCTGGGCTGGGTCGCACGGCCACGCTGCATCACAGGAATTGTTTGTGTTCGTCACGTTCCCAGCTTGCCGTCACACTGCAGTGGGGCAACAGCCCCGGCAGGGTTATGATTTACGAGTGTAATTGAATTTTTAATTTTACCATCCTGGCTGCTGGTGCTACTACGTTATAATGCAGACCGTCTGTACAAACATATGTACGTCAAAACCCAGCTCGGAAGTAGTAGGCTTTGGGTCAAAGGTGGTGTAAAGCAAGCCAGAAAGCAACCTTACACGTGGAAACAGTGCTACGGGTGCGCGAACATAGAAGGCCATGCCATAACCGTCCTGCTGCTACTGGCCATAACACGGCCCTCGCTCGTTGAACATGAAAGTGTACGTAGAAAGTACACATTGAAAGCAATTTTCGAGAAATCGGCTTACGCGGTATCGAAACACGGCGGAAGAAGTTCGTTGACCGGATACGGTCTGCCATTAGGGGACTTTCCCAGTAGTTCGGTGAACCTTTGAATGCGGACATTTGGTCATTTGTCTGATTTTAGTTTTCAGTAGGCCTCGCTTTATTTAATGAACAGGGCTAATTGCCTTCGCTACTAAGTTTTTGCAGGCAGCTGGTAAAATGTACATGTTCTGACATGGTTGAAAACTACCGAAGCCAACATGAGTTTAATGCTTTGTTCAGACTACAGACAATAATCAATATGAAACTGGCGATTTGAAATTGGTCACTGTTGTAGAGCCCCTAGTTCCGAAGTACACCTTGCAGTCTGCACCTTGCTATAATGCTTGCGCTTTTAAGTACCTTTCGGTACTAAAATCTTTGACATTGTTTTGATTCGCTATGTAATTTTGACAGCATATTTGAGGGTGTGTTGGTGAGAGTTACGTTATTAGGGGTGAATCATTAAGCTTGGGATCGGTGTGCTAGTACTTCCTGAGCCAAAAATATATTCATTTTCGTCAGGACTATCCAGCCGCTGCTACGGAATTGTATCATGGTAAGGGCATATACTAACTCTAAGACCAGTAGGTCCCGAACAAATACGATGTTTTTTTCTTGGCTCAGTCAGTACAAGCACATCGGGCCCAAGCTCGGTCCCAAGCCTAATGATGCGCCCCTAATAATGAACTAACACCAACACACTCTCAAATATTCTGTCAAAATAACACAGGAAATCAAAACAAAGTCGCAAATATGTACAGCAAGGTGCTGGCTTCTAGGTGTACTTCGGACCTAGGGGTTCTACAACAGTGAACCAATTTCAAATCGCTAGTTGCATATAGATTGTTGGTTATGCAGTCCCGAAGTGATTTAGCGTAAAAGAATAGTGAGACACAAGGAATGGTCAAAATAGTAATCATTTTGCATACATTTGTTTTTATTTATTTCATTCTTTTTTTGACGTAGAACTGACGTCTGAGGATTATTCCGGCGTTTGTCACTTGGTGAAGGAAGAAAAGTCGCCTACTGTGATGTGACTTTTCTGGGAAAATCGAATATACACAGTTTGAAAAAAAAAACATGTAGTTTTCTACGTGATATAATGCACATAAAGGGAATGCTCGATTTGGCATAAAATAATGAGATATTTCATCTAAATTTAAGCCAGATAACGCCTAAATACAGCCTGTTGTAAGGAAGATTGCAAACATTGTTGTATGGCGCATCAAAAATTGCATACAATTTCGTTCACTCTTCCTTTGGCTTGGAATTAAACGAGGGGAAATGTTTAGCGCCTGTTAAAATTCTTTTTTTTTCTGTGTAGAGTCACTTCACGTAGAGTTTGAAGCTCTTTCTTCGAATAATAAATACAACATTCGATAGAACAATGTTCGGCAAAATACTGCAGGATATATGATCCATTTGTAATCAAAAATCACAAAAACTGAGGTTGATATCTGCCCTTTCATTCGGGTTGGTAAGTGAGATGCCGTTCATCATGAAGACCCTGGACTCCATGTGAGTGGTAAGAATTAACAACTTCGCAGGAATCTATCATGCACGCTATTTAGCATCTACCCAGTGACTGAGTAGATTGCACTCATTTTGGAATCAGAATGAAGGTGTCATAAAGTTAGTAAACTGGTTTTATTCAAATAGTAGAAGCTAGCCAGATTCAAACATTTTTCAAGTACTTTTTCAGACAGACATATCTGATATTGTAAACACAAAAGTGGATGTAAGATTTAAACGTTAAATTCATGAAAACCTTAGAACTTTCACGCAAACTAGGACCACGAACACAAGGAAAAACATTTCCCTAACATGATGGCTATGCTAGTTTTCGTGGGGGTGTTGAGAGCTTTGAGAAGTTTACGTTTGAAACTTACTTCCCCTCTTTGTTTACAAAATCAAATACGTCTGTTTGAAAAAGCACTCGAGATTTGTGAATTTAAGATTAAATCATGTAAAACGGAGCAAATTGTTGTAGCAATTTTGAATTAAAGGCCACAAGAGCTGATTAAACTGCGCCATTTCAGAGGCAAGCGGTGAAGTTCATATCTACCGCTCTCCGTAGCTTTAGATTTTTTTTCACAGTTTGTTGCATTAGAATTCAAGTTTTTTTTTCCTCACCTTTATTTCCACCGAAATTGTAATAGACTCTTAATTTCTCAAGAAGAAAACGCTCAGTTATTAATTGCAATTGGCAACTGCGTGGTCACGCACATCACCAGTCCATCTAGCGTTAGTGTTCATCCGTTCATCTGCCAACTTCCACCGACCATCGTAACACACTCGTTGTGGTTCAGTCCTCATCGGAATAGGTGGCCTTCACAGAGGAGCAGATCAGTAATACACGGCAAGAAGTTGAACTCAATTTAAGAGGCCACTTTACCTAGTTGCATGGGAACTGCGACTCAGTTTCATAAAGAGTTGGGTCACTCATAGACTGAGTAGCTCCACTTTTTACGAAACTAAGTCGAAGTCTCCATTAAAATGCCATTTCAGAGGCCACTTCATAATAAGTTCAATTTCTGGCCGTATACATAGAAGAGAAGTTTCTGGTTTCTGTTTCTCTTTTGAATACATTGTTATTTCATTTTGCTTCTGTGTTAAGCTTAAGATATGTGTATTTTATCTGTGAGTTGATTGTATAGGTTCTGTTCCTTGGAATGTCTATTTACAGCTTAAAATAAAAGCTCTGAATGTTTCACAGATTACTGATGATCTAAAAGAACGATTCTCGGCAGTGAGAAAGATAGTTCAAGAGAGACCCAATAAACATCGGGTCGTTGTGTCCAGCTTCAAGGAAACTAATGAGATTGCCTCCGGTATAGACTGTATATCCAAGCTCGGGGTATTTAAAACTGAAATTGTGGTCACCGAAGCAAGTTTGGCTTCCGAGATCCTGCTCAAGTAGTGTGTTGACAGTTTTAAGAACCCTTTGCTTTCTCCAGTGTAGGGTGAAAAGAAAACTACCCCTTCATACTGGATTGGTGTGACTTTCTCTGGTTCAGATCTGCTTCAATACGTCGAGTTGGGAAAACTCCAGCTACCTGTGCATTTGTTTGTACCTCAGATCATCATCGTACAAAAATTCAAACAGAAGGGACATATGGCATCCCACTGCAGTAAATAAGGCACGCTGCTTGAAAATGAAACTAGTCCCTGTGCAGACGACGCATTGAAACGCGTTTTGCTCATGCTCTCTCGTCGTGCCCAACATACCAACAACGCGGGGGGAAATTGGGACCTTCTCTGAAACAACGTCTTCCAACGTCTCACTGGTTAACGTCGTCGTTAGGATGACATCATCTTAAAATCCGACAATCTCAACACCTTTGGACAGTTTTAGCGTTAGAACTCCATCGTACATCACGCCCAGAGCTTTTACCATGACCACGAACGTCTTCCACACCGACTCCGTTTCATATACTAGAATTATATTCTGGAAAGAGGCTCCCAAGTAGCCGGCACAAATAGTTAGGGACTTGCAAGCGCTGTTAAAAGCGTATTTCACATCAATCGCAATGACGGCGCAGTTCAGATTTCCACGTCCCTCTGGAGGTTCCTTATCGTATTCCGAACTGCCTCTTAGATAGACCGCTCTCGCTCTCCGTGCTCTTCGGCCGCCTGGTAATAATAATCCTGTCCCTGAACCTTTGATACTCGCCATCACTATCCGATTAGCGCTGCCCCAGGAATTGGCATCGGCTTCTCGGTACAGCTGTTTGAAGCAGATCAATTTACTGATCTTAATTTACAGTTTGAAAGCTGCTTTAACTGCACGGAACACAAGCTTCCGTTCTTCTCTCTCCGCTTCGGGTTTTGACCTCTGGTAACATTCCCTGACCCGGAGGCACGCAACACGTAGAATACCAATACACTGAAAACAAAACCAGTTGTTGGGCTCCAATTCACATGGCATCTAGGCATCGCACGCCCTCGCTAACATTTCTGATACAGAATTTAAATTTCTGCTCGAAGCGCTTCAACAAAGACGTCCTTGTTGAATTCCTTCGTTTTCCACTTTCTCTCGCAAGGTCTCCACTAAACAGTGGGGGTTTGCCGACCGATACAATTGTGGATCACCTGATGATCGCTACCCTAGTAGCACATTTGTTGAAAATGAGTTGATATTACTTATATGTGGCTCATTCTAGTCGCTGTAACTTGTTCAGACGGTTCTGTGCTGCTCGGGTATTGGTATACTCTTCGTTGACCTTCCAGTTTATGTTTTCCAACAGCGACGGACTACAGAACGTAATGTCGATGATGGATTTCTGGCCGTCTTCACGAAATTTACCGACAAGGCTCTCGTTGCACAGTCCAACGTCCAACTTTGCCAGAGCCTCCAGTAGCCCGCAGCTCCTTGCGTTGGTCAGTCTGCTGCCCCACTCCACAACCGTTGAATTCTCCCTCGATAATTTCCAGCTGTCGTCCGACCAACTGCAAAGTGGTACAGCGGGCAGAAATCGTCATCGGAGGGCTTACCATAGCCTCGAAGTGCTGAAGTATCTGGGTGTGATGATTGATGACAGGCTAAATTTCAACAGCAACGTAGATTATGCCTGGGGGGTAGGCCATCAATGCGGTATTCAGAATCATGCCGAATAGCTGCGGACCTAGAAGTAGTAAGCGGCGTCTACTGGCCAGTGTATCATTATCGATGCTGAGATACGGATATCCAGCCTAGGTCGTAGCGCTGGAAACCAAGCAAAACCGGGCTAAGTTGAACAGTACATTCAGGCTCATGGCCTTACGAGTCGTGAGTGCGTACAGAACTATTTCATCGGAGGCAGTATGCGTCATTGCCGGAATGATTCCGATTGGCATCACTCTCGTGGATGACAGCTATCAGCGGAGAAATATCAGGGGAGTTCGAAAGCTGGTGAGAGCGGAGTCGATGGCCAAATGGCAACGACATTAGGACACGGGGGAAACGGTCGATGGACGCACCTGTTCATACCGGATTTGTCGATCTGGATGAAGAGATGAAACAACGGGAGGTAAACTTCTACCTTACGCATTTTCTGTCTGACCATGTTTGTTTCAGGCAATAGGGTAGATCTACCGTCAGGGACTACTCATCTCAATAACGTTGAGGATGGGAGTTGAACAACTGAACCAAGTTATGTGAGAGCAAAATGGCTGTGGGAAGGAGTAGAAGCTAAATGAACAAGACCCTCCACGAAGTAATACCGTAGGGCAGTCCCGCGAGGGGGAGGTCATCTCCCGTTGGTTACCTGTTGGTTCACTCTGTACCATGCCACTACTGATACAATGTGTGGGTAATAGTGGCGTAACCGGCCATCTCGACAACTGATCACTACTTGCAAATACAATCGCATCCTCCTTCGCTCCGATACCTCTCCAGAATTCCTCTGGAATTCTCAGATGTCTTGATTCTACTGGGTCTCCCCTTCGGACCCCTTCACCGCTGTACGTACCGTAGCAGCAAACATGTTGCAAATCGGTTAAATGAACTTCAATGTGACTCATCTGAGTCACAATCAAGTTCAGTGTTTGTAAATCTACCATGATACTGCTGAACCATCATGTGTCAGACTACTGATAGTTCACGAAAATATTATTCAAAAGATCGTAAGCTACCAGCTACCTTTGCCGAATAAGAGTATTCAGTTCTGTAACATTGAATGAATGAAGCCCCCGTTTTGCCAACAAATCCAATAACTTAAATGATCATTACTATGGAAATATCCAACCGATTTGGAATATTTTAGCAGCTTTGGATTCAAAAACTCAACCACTGGACCGCATCCGTCTCCAGGAAAACGGCATTTCCGGAACCGTGTTCTGAAAATGGTATAAATATCAGATTTCAATAGAAAATCAACAAATCAATAATGATACTAAAAGTCGTGGAATGAATACACAGGAATGTGCGTGATTGCCATATGGCAATCCGGAGACTTGATCCTGAACGGCTACTCCGGATCAGGTTCCCATGGGGTCACGAATGACCAGACAACTTTTTGTATTGAACCGTAACAATATGGGTGTCAAAATTCTTGGAATCGTTCCAGAAGAAAGTTTGCCATATTTATAAGACCGGTCACTGGGCTTTAAAGTGGCCAGTTCAGAGAAAGCTCCCATAGGGTCACGGGTAATCAGAAAATGGTTTGGATTGAACTGTAGCAAATAAGCAAATATGGGTGTCAAAATTCTTGGAATCATTCCATAAGAAGGGATTCAATTTAAATCATTTTCTAGGTACCTACTCCGGAGTGATAATTCCAGGATCAAATCATATGGCTATCAGACACATGGGTTAAGTAGTTAAGTTCAATAACCATAAAAAATGGCAAGTTTCACGAACAAAATTTTTGCTGTACTCTATTCCATAAATTTGGTATATTATAGAAACCAAGGGCAGATAGACAACATTCCAATGATGATATGGCATCCATTAAAAATATGTATTAATCTATAGGTTATATGGTTAAAACGAGATTAAACTTTTTGATAACAATAACATAAAATGTAATGAATATCTTAGATTCGAAATGTAGTTTTCACTATATAGCAAATTTTTCGTTATGCGGGTACTAAACAACTTTGCCGCAGATGACCACTCTCTAGAGCTTCATTTGACGAAAATAGACTACAATCTCTGCGGTAAAATCTGGAACTAATCTGATAACGACAAATGACTGCATTTTTTACACTGAACACCTTTGCCCAAGACGGCTACCCTCTAAAGCTTCATTTGGTGAAGATAAACTGCAGCGCCATCTCTGCGGCAAAATCTGATAACATGATAATGACAAAAGACGACATACTACAAATTGAAAAATTATGCCTAAGATGGCAACTCTCTTAAGCTTCATTTGACAAACATAGACTACATCTCTGTTGAAAGAACTGGAACTAATAGAGCATGACATACTGAAAAACTTTGCTAAAGACGGCAACTCTCTAGCGCTCCATTTGAAAAAGATAGACTGCAGTGCCATTTCTGCGCCAAGATCTGGAACTAATCTGATGATAAAAAAAGACGACAAATCACATACTAAGAAACTGTCGCAGACGGCAACTCTCTACAACTAGTCTGGAATGTGTTGTATGCAATTTTGTTTACACATCGAAATCAAAACCTCCTTTCCTTTGTAGCAGACCCCACCACCAATACATTTTTGAGATCATAACCTTTCAAATGGGGTGTAAACATTGTGTCTTGGTTGAAATTTCATATAGAAGGGTTGAAATCCGAGTCAATATTGACCATATTGACACAGAAAAAAATATTAAGTTTAACAGACGTTTACGCGTTTCCTCGTTTCCCCACGTTAAATTGTGTAAAGAAATTGTGTACAATTTTTCACGAAGCATACAACATTTTTTGAAATCTTTTATACAACAGACCTGAGTGCAGCGATATCTGGTTTCTGTTTACATGAAAGATCCCATTAATTTATTCCAAATCTATTATTCCCTTTATGTGCATTAGATAAAGCAGAAAATTAATTGTTTCTTTCTATCTGTTAAAGCTCGATTCAAAGTTAATCTGGACGCACGGTTTGGTACACCACCGCATCCCCGTTGGTTGGAACCTGTTTCGAAATACTACCTCACAATGCCCTCCGCTCACTTTCAAACTACTTCTATTCAATTTTCACAGCCTGCCGTGAGCTAACGGAACTATCAATACTTTCTCTTAACAACTTTGTTCTAGCAAAAAAATACTGTCTACTCCTAGATGGTCATGAGAAATTATTTCCTTCTCAAAACAACATCATCAAAAAAACGTTTGACAGGCATTTGTTGATGTTTCATTGAATAATAAATTGGTGAAAAGTCTTTCTCGATTGATCGAAGCATTTCGAAAATACGGATCATGGAACTTCATGAATTAATTGTGCACAAACATCTTTAGAATCCTTCGTGGTCTGCCTCAAAAATAGCAAGATTGTTCAAATTCCTAAAGTCAAGGTCTGTCTTGCAATCAAACGTTACAAGGATACTCTGAGTGTGGACAGAGCACAGCGCATCTATCATAAAAGTGGCACTAGGGACAAAGAGCTAAGGAGAAAGGTGTTGAGGTACGTGATAGGCAACCCAGGTGTCTCCATACGTGATTTGGCAAAGAAATACGATTCCAACTTTTCCACCGTACGTAACATCCTTTCAAGAGAAGGATATTAGTCTTTTTGTGCCAGTAAACATCCGCATCGCTCCCTGAAACAAACTTTAGTGGCCAAAAAGCGAGCACGATCACTATACGAAGGAGTTTTGACGAAATTTGGTGGCTGAATTTAAATGGATGACGAAACATATGTTAATATGGATAATAAACAAATCCCCGGACGAAAATTTCACCTGGCAACTGATCGTGGGGAGTCTCTTCCAGATATAAATTTGTTTTTGCTTGGAAACTAATGATTTGGCAAGGCATCTGCAGTTGTGGTTTTAAAACCAAGGTTTTCATCGCACCTCACACAATGACGTCAAAAGTTTACATTAAAGAGTATCTAAAAAAACGGAATTTAGCCTTCATTTGGCAACACAAAATCAACGTTATGTTTTGTCCGGATCTAGCCAGCTGCCACTACTCTAAGAAGGTACTAAAATGGTATGCTGCGAACAACGTTAATTTCGTCGTCAAAGAGATTCATCCTCTGAATTGCTCGGAGTTCAGACCGATCGAAAAATATTAGGCAATTGTCAAGCGAAAGCTTTGAAGATGCGGTAAAGAAGTGACAAATGCACAGCAAATGCGTTTAAAGTGGAATAAGTTCGTCGGTACAGTGCCACCAGCGACCATGCAGATTATGATGGCATCGATCACAAGTAAAATGTAAATCTTGTTATAAATCGATTGCAAGCTGAATAAATACCCTTTTGTTTGACGTTTTGATAAACCGTGTATGTTGTTTAATTCTTGAGTTATGATCACTTGAAGGCGTCCAAATTCACTTTGAATCGGGCTTTATGTGTCAGTTTTTGTCAATACCCGAAGAAGGTTAACTCATGTTAAAAAATATTCTCCAATAAAAGTTCGTGAAGGACTTTTGTGTTTAACACAAAAATCCAAATGGGCTTAATTACTTTAATTTGAAAAATTACTTCGGAGTCAACATACCAATGGCACCAACTGATGTAGTATCCTGTATAGTTATAATTTTCCATACCTTTTCAGCACCACAAGACCAACTTCGAGCAACAAAAGGAAAAGCAGCAGCTCCGGCATATCACAACTAAGACGACCTACCGAGTGAACGCCGCACGAATGAACAACAAATTTTAATTAAATAAATACTTGCACCAACTAAATCAGTTTCCCAACACGAAATGCAACACTCCGAAACCGGAAGGAAGAGCATACGAAAATCAATAAATCCTTACAGTATCCCATCAAACTTTGTTCCGGTGCGGTGCATACTGGAATTAAAACCAATTACCTACAGGTTGTACACGTCCCAGCCCATCTCCTTGGATCTTGGAAGCGGCAATTCCGGGCAGACGAAAAACCGTTCTCTCGATCAATCGAAACCACAAGCTCTTGCCGATCACAAAGGAACAACTATCGGAAAGTGTGTTCCAATCAATTTGCAGCCCCCAACGGACCAATGCAACTCGGCTGCAGCTGCTGATGAATACCAGTAACCATGTAACCACTACAAAAGGTTGCTTCTTTTCGTTAGGAACCCTCGTGGGAGCTCCGTGAGTAATGTGCGATGTGTTGATGTCGGTTTATGGAAGGAAGCGAGAACCGGTCAGTTTGATGATACTGATTAAAAGTTTTCTCTCGTTGGAATAAAAAATCAAGTCTGGAAGAGAAACAACCAACCAGAAGAAATAGTTCTAATATGTAGACGTTTGATTGTACCAGGAAGTGCTGCTGAATTCCTTTGGGAAATGAAACATTGCTTCTAATGAGACTTGATGGAAACGAAGAAGGAATGAGAAGCCATCAACCAGCAATAATTCCACTGAAACAAGACGCAATGTTTACCGAACCGAAAGTCAATAAATAGCGTATAATCGGATTTCAATTTACTTACGCTTTGAAGAAAACCTTTCAAGCCACATTTTAAACTCTCTTCAACTGTCCTAAGCGGATAGAAGGTAAAAATACCCGCAACTAACGATATTACGCTAAGTGTTGCTGCCGTCGCCGCCGCCACCGCCGCCAAGACTGCCCTGTAAACAAACAAAAAACGAGAAAGACCATGCTTACTTGAATGTCATGTAATTATGAAAACAGAAACCAGCAGATACCTTGGAACCGAAAGCAACGGAATTTAATACCATTAGCACATTTTAGCCCTGTTTTGCTGAGAACTTCTCAACCCCCTCAGGTCAAAGAATCGGATTGCTTCCCCTCCCGACTGCGGCGTTTCCCCTCCCAAAGTTGAACAATCAATGTCCTTATGCCGTGCATGTGCTTCGATTTAAAGCCGTCGCCTGCTGTGTGTGCAAGCATGAAACGTCACTACACATAACCTTCTCCTGTTGGATCCATTGAGCCAGCCAACCGTCACAAAGAGTAGGCTACATTCTAACGTCAGGACAGGACAATAACTTTGCCGAAGGCGCCACACTTCACTGTCGATTTGATGTTCGCTAGGCCCGCCTGTTGTACGGTATTATGGAAGACATCGAACTCGGTCACAAGGAATAAAGTCATGCCTGCAACCTCTTCGAGACAGGAAAGCCGCACCGTCGTCACCGCCTTCAATGCCCACCTTCTTAGAGCGAGCGAGATATCGTAAAACCTTTTCTTCGCACGCAATCCAATTACTTATTCAAGCGTTCGACATCGACACTTTATGCCTGGCTGACTGCGCTGCCACTGCATGCAGCAACCGGATGCCAATCGGTTGGCCATCCGTTCGACGTGCGGGAGCCTTTTTGCGCCGCAGCCAGCGCCCCAGCGGCCTCCACCTACCTAAGGTCGATAGATTGCGAATGCCGTGGCGGGTTGGGAGCGCTTCCTAGAACCATTAGATGAGTTTGGTTTCTCCTGCGAATTAATTGAGCTATTCTCTGCGCTGAACTTTGTGCACTGGAAATCGATGCAGTTTTCTATGGAACTCAGTGCCGTTTTTTGGAAGTAAGTTCCGGATATCATCGATATTGCATCACCCCGACTGAATTCGCGATTGTTTTCTTGTAATGTTGTCCAAAGTAAAATTTCACACCTTCTGTTATTGAAACTACATTTTCGAAACTTCAATTTAAAAGTAAACAATATGCACGTCAGGGATGCCAGATATTTTTTTCAAATGTCTGTGATAAAAATTTGAATAGTCTGTGAATGTCTACAAAAATCTGTTAAACTTTTTAAGAAAATTAGACTTCTTCCAAGGAAAAAACGTGATACGAGAGCGAGTTATGTCATTTTCGCTCTTGTGTGATTATGTCAACATGTCTGCATCCATTTCTTGGATTGTGATGCAACCTTACACTATTCTTTCAGATTTTTAAAGTGACACTGAAGCATTCACGTAGATGACACCATTTTCTATAGTTTTTCCCAGTAAAGTTCTTTCCAGTTATGTATTTTAAAATCACAATTTTAATTTTCATTTGATAAATTCAACAGACCTTTGTATAGAGCCCCCTCTCTGAGAAGGGAGAGGTCTCTTACTATCACAAGAACCTTCCCCTGCCCTAAAAACTCCTCCATTAATTTTCAAGCTGATCGGTTGAGTAGTATTCGAGTTTATTTTTAAATATATAGATTCGGTTTATTTTCTATAGATACTAGCTGATACCGGTGCGAGCGTTGCTACGCCTGCAACTAAATGAAGGAACATTACATAAAACTGACACTATAAATTTTTTTTGCATGAGTTTTTTTTTGACTAAGAAGGGGTTTAAACTTCTTTCAAAACATTCTTCTTACCCAGACAATACAAAGTTTGTTGCTTATTTACCTGGAAAATTCTCAGGTTTGGTTGAAATTTGTGTTTGAAATCACCATAGAAGCATTTCTTGCATTCGAAAACCCCCGCATACCAATTTTGGTTCCATTTGCTTGATCAGTTCTCAAGTTATGCAGAAATTTGTGTTTCATTTGTATGGGAGCCCTCCTCCCTTCCAGAAGGGGGAAACGGTCTCAAATAATCATAAGAACCTTCCTCAGTCCCAACCTGCAGACAGTGCGACAGAAATTCATTATATTATATATAAAAATCCTGCGTCCAATAACCCCCATATGCCAAATTTGATTCCATTTGCTTTCTTAGTTCTCGAGTTATGCATAAATTTGTATTTCATTTGTTTGAAAACCCCCTCCTCTCCTCCAGAAGGCGGAAGAGTCTTAAATCACCATAGAAACATTTCTCTCCTTCAAAAACCTCCTTATGCCAAATTTGGTTCCATTTGCTGGATTAGTTCTCGACTTATGCAGAAATTTGTGTTTCATTTGTATGGGATATACTACCCCAACCCCCTCTACCCATCAGAAGGCTGAGGAGTCTCAATTCCCCATAGAAACATTTCTCTCCTTCAAAACCCACCATATGCCAAAATTGTTTCCATTTGCTTGATTAGTTCTCGAGTTATGCAATAAATTGTGTTTCATTTGTATTGGAACCCCCTTTCCAGAAGGCGGAGGGTCTCAAACCATCATAGAAACATTTCTTGCCTTCAAAAACCTTCATCTGTCAATTTTGGTTCCATTTACTTAATTAGTTCTCGAGTTGTGCAGAAATTTGCGTCTCATTTCTATGGGAGCACCTCCCCCCCCCCTCATTCAAAGGGCAGAGGTGTCTTAAACCATAGGAATATGCCTCTCCTTCATAAAAATCACATGCCAAATTTGGTTCAATTTGCTTTATTAGTTCTCGAGTTACGCAGAAATTTGTGTTCCATTTGTTTGAGAGTACAACCCTTCACCCCCTCCTCATATGGCGGAAGAGTTTTTTTTTTATCTTTATTAAAGTGGCTTTCAGCCTCCTGGGCTAATTCGCCACTAAAATGGCGGAAGACTCTCAAATCACCATGGAAACATTTCTCTCCTTCAAAAACTTCCACATGCCAAATTTGGTTCCATTTCCCTGATTAGTTCACATTAGTTAGTTATGCAAGGATTGGCGATTCATTTGTATGGGATCCCCCCCTTTCAGAAAGGGGAAGGGTCTCAAATCAACATAGAACCATTTTTTGTCTTCAAAAACCACCACATACTAAATTTGGTTCCATTTGCTTGATTAGTTCTCGAGTCATGCAGAATATTGTATTTCATTTGTATCGGAGCCCCTCCCTCCTTTAGAATGGAAAGCGGTCTCAAACCAACATAGAAACATTTTTTGTCTTCAAAAAATACCACATGCTAAATTTCATTCCGTTTGCTTGATTAATTCCCGAGTTATGCAGAATACTGTGTTTTATTTGTATGGAAGCCCCACCCCTTTAGGACGGGGAGGGTTCTTAAGCTACCAAAGAAACCTTTCTTTCCTTCAAAAACTCACACATCTCTGAACTTTTAAAGCATTATCAAAAACTTTGTGGATATATTGATAAACTTCTTGAATTTTTTATGCTTCACAGCTAAACTTCAGGAAAATTTCCTTACTGATTAAATCTTCCAAACGAGGTGAGATGGAAAGTAAAGAAATTGTAATTCATGGGATGAGTGTGTGTGTACTAATAGTATGATGTGAACGGATGGGCATATAGTGTGTACCATATTTATATATGGTGTCATCATGATGATATTCATGATGTGATATTCATATGTCATATGAATGATTTTTATATAGACTGCTTCTTAAGTTAGTCAGTGATTATCTCCAAAAATTTCAGGGAAACTCTCTACTGATCTTTTGCTAAAATTCTGGGAAGTTTCCTCCTGAACTGCCAGGCAAATTTCCTAATGAACTTCTTGGCGGTCACTTCTTATCATCTTCGAAATTCACATTTAAGAACCTCAACCTTACCTTCCAGAAACATTTGGTAAGTTTTTTCCTGAACATAGCTACTTTCTTAAGCTTCTGATAAGTTCCATCCTGAACTACGAGGAAAGTTTCTGCTAAACTTTGAGAAAGTACTTTCCAGAATTTCTTGGAAAATCTTCTTAAGTTGTTAGAAGTTTCTTCCTGAACTTCTGAGAAGTTCTTTTCTGAACTGCCGAAATAATCTCTCCTGAACTTCAGGGGAGTATTCTCCTGAACTTCGGGGAAGTTTGTTCCTGAATTTCTGAGAGAATTCCTGCTTGAACTACTATGAAGATCCCCCTATACTTCTGGAAAGTTTTTTTGTCCTGATTTAATCAAAAGTATCTCCATAACTTCTGGGATTTCGTGACCTTCGAGAAGTTCTCATTCGGAAATGCTGAAATGTTCCATTCGGAACTTTAAGGAAGCTCTCTAGCACTTCTGGGTAGTTCCAACTAAACTTTTGTTCTCTTTGTAACTTCTGAGAAGTCCTCTTGTGAACTTCTGAGTAGTTCTTTCCTGTTTTTTTTTTAAATTCCTTCTTGACCCAGAATGCCCTCTCTGGTGGGTTTCTTCCTAAAATTCGGGAAGTTTTTTCCTCAGCTTATTCTTTCCAAACTTCTGATTGGATCTCATCCGGAACTGCGAGGAAAATTTTATTGAAACTTTGTCGAAAAAGCCGTCTCCAAAATTTTTAGGAAAATTCCCTAAATTTGTTCTTGAAGTTTCTTCCTGGACTTCTGAGCAGTCCTCTTCTGGACTTTTGGGAAGTTTTCTCCAGAACTTTGGGGAAATTTGTTCCGGAACTATTGGGAAGTTTATGCTTGAATTAGAAGGAAGTACCTCCAATGCTCCTGAAAAATTTCGTTCTTTTCTCTCTAAAGAATTTTGAGAAATCCTTATTCTAAAATTTAAAAAATGTTCTCCTCTGAGCTTTTGGAAAGGCTTCTTAGCACTTCTGGGACGTTCAGCTAACCTTTCGAGAAGTGTCTTCCGGAACTTCTGGGAAATTATTTCCTGAACTTGAAGAGAATCGTCCTGAGGATTTTTTTCCTGATTTTTTTGAGACATTATAGGTGAGTGCCCTTCCTGGTTAGCTCTTATCTGAAATTTGAGGATACTTTTTTTCTGAGCTTCTGGGAAGTTCAATATTGAATTTTTGAGAAGAACTCCAAAACCTCTGAAAAATTCTTAACTTCTCCCCCCACACTTCTTCCTGAAGCTCTGATAAGCCCTCTCCTGATTATTGGGGAAGTTCTGTCTTGAAATTCTGGTAAGTATGATCTTGAACTTCGTTTTTTTTAGGAAGTCTCTAAATTTCTCAAATATTAACTGTATTATTTTTATTATTGTATTATTGTATTATTGTGAACCTTGATTTTCGTTGTGACTTAATGGCAAAGAACCAGTATTACCAACGCTTTGGCAGTAATTTTTCGCATTGGTTCGAACACGCGTGAGATTGAACACTACCATGTTACCCTCGAAAAGGGCCAATACGATACTTATCTCCAGGCCACTGCTTTCGTTACTTCAAAGTTTCTAATTTCTACGATATTTTTAAAATATTTCAACAAACCTTCTTACCGTATCTACTATTCTGTCCGGATCCTTGTACGTTTTAAATCCGAACTTCAGAGAATACCTTTATTTGAAATTTATAAAATATGTCAAATGTCTGTAAAAGTCTGCAACGATTGCTAAAAGTTTCTGCTAAATGTCTGCATCGTTAAAAAAGACTGCAATAAAAATGAAAAGTGCAAATTTACAGACAAGTCGTGAATATGGCATCCCTGATGCACGTTGACGTGAAGGTGAAAGGATCATACTGATAGCTAAGCCGTACACTGAAATAAATTCTTACGTTGACTGAGACCACTGATGCGTCAAAATATTTGCGGACACGCTGTTCTCACAAATGTTTTTAAAATAAAATTTTAAATAATAAATAAAATAAAATGTCACCGCAATGTTCAGGTTGCGACTTGGTCCAAACCAAGCTCACAGCCTAACGCCCAATCCACCGACGAAGAAAGTCTCAAATTCACCTCTCATTACCCGACTGTACTTCGCTTAATCCTCGCATCAATTATGCGGCTCTCCAACCACAGTTAAGAAAAGAAGCCAGCTTCTTTCCGACGAGTCATCATTAACTATTCAAAGTCTCTCGAGCACTAAAATACAGCCGGGCTCCAAGTCAAGCCAAGTACTTGTACAGACTAGCTCTTATGATCCAACCTGCGGTCGTCTAACTACGGTACACTCGGTTGGTCGGTCGGTCATTGGCGGTGGTGGCGAAGCTCCATCAAAAACGAGTTAATCTATTTGCATAATTGAAATCATTAGCAAACATAAACATCCTCTCCCATGGGCGGGCGGACGACGATGATGACGGTGGCTGCCACTTACACAATGAGTCACGAACCCTATCTCCCTTCGGTACGGCAGCTGCAGCAACATAAAGCATGAAACATAGAAAATCGTAACAGCAAGGATAAAGCGCCTTTACCCTTCCCTTGGAACCCGTAATGACCGGCTTCTTCGGTTATGTGTCTGGACAAGAAAGCTCGGGTCCCTCGGCAGGCTGAGTCTACATTTCATAAATTGGCTCTCCGATCCCCCCTCTTGGTTGCAGATCTTACTTCCCGTTGTAACCGAAGTAACTGTTTCCGAGAGTAACTTGAGCATAACAACTCCATACAGTCCCGCAGCGTGCAATGAAAGGCTTGTAGTAATGAATTAATTTCCATCGTGATTCCCCAGTCGCCGGGAAGGGATCAGGCATACAACGCTGCACGTCAAGTGAGTCTTCCACCGTACTGTGGGACCATTGTTGGCGGAATGTTGTCCAAAATGATACAAAACTTAACGAAGGAAGATTGACGAAGGATGTTTCACCAACAATTACTTTACTAATGAGCCTTTTTTTAGGGTGAAGGTCGCAGGAAACCAAGACCGCTCTGCATCACCACTTCGAATTTTTGAGGGCACAAATCTAAGAAACTACTTAATCCAAATCATTAAGACTTATACTCTTAGAGAAACAAGAATAGCACCATCCTACTTTTTAACAATATTTTCAGAATTTCCGTACCAATTATGCGTAATTTAGTGTTCAGTATTAGCATAGACTAACTCTAAGACCAGTAGGTCCCATACAAATACGATATTTTTCTTGGCTCAGTTAGTACAAGCACATCGATCCCAAGCTCAATAATGCGCCCCTAATAATGAACTCTCACGAACATACTCTCAAATATTCTGTCAAAATAACACAGCAAATCAAAACAAAGGCGCAAATATCTACAGCAAGGTGCTGGCTTCAAGATGTGTTTCGAGCCAAGGGGCTTTACAACAGTGAACCAATTTCAAATCGCTAGTTGCATATTGATTGTTGGTATTAGTGCAGTCTTTATCACATCATTTTAGTTAATGTTGGTAATATTGTGGTGCATTTACATTTAAGTCGAATACTTCATAAAATATGAGTGAAGTTAAAAATAGCACCACCCGAGCTTTTAAAGAAACCAAGATTTTATTTAAAAAAACAACAACTCGAAAACCATATTGAAGAAGAACTTAAAGCCTGACCACGTTAAATTTCGGACACTTTTCTTTCGGTGTACACAGCTAAAAAATATGAAAATTACACGTGATGTAAACCTGCTTAATTTGGAAACTACTTCGATGAATTAGTTTCTGTCTCTTGCTGTCATTCGTTCCCCAACACTTAACACGAACTGAGCCGAAATTTCAATTGCTTGTTTATAATTGTATCATAGATAATCTTATAATCCGGAAGATTTATCCTCGGAGAAGAAAATCCACAATCATGTTGTGAAACTGTTATTTTCCTTGGATCCAAATGTTTATTAACAAAACATGGAGATCAGTGTCAATTTGTTGTTGCCGATTGAGAAATTAAGTCTTCGAAGAGGAAGTTTAACGACATGATGATAGTATTATGCCTTGCGCGATAAATTCTTGCGCGAAAACACTAATAGAACTGCGCGTTAAAATTAAATCGTTTTGTTGTCTTCGTTGCGGTTATTATTTGGGCGCGCTTATTGTAGAAGACATCGAAAAGATTTAACGAAAATTCACAGTTCTATTAGCGTTTTCACCTCGTTCACCAAATTTCGCGAGAATTTATCGCGCAGTGCATAATAAATTTAATGAATGAAAAAACACAATTAACCGTTATGCTCAGGTTTTATAATGCACGAGATATTTTAAAATTGATTTTTTTTATATGTATTGGCGACACTGCAAGAACTGACGTCACGAGATCAGACATCGTACCACCCGTTGGCGTAACCATGGAAACAAAACAACGCATCGGAGCATCGCAGCAACCAAAGAAAACAGAACACGTGAAAATTTGTGACAGAAGTTAAGCTACGTTAGAAGAATCCAGATCAATTGGACAAAGCTGTAACAAAAGAAAATAGAAAACTAAAATAGAGTAGAGTAAAAGTGCTCAATAACGTTCAAAATTACATGAAATGTTTTCAATTCGTGTAAATATAAAGTGCCATGTATTTTTCAACTCATGTAATGTTATGTTTGACTAGAATTTTGAATCTTTTCCAATGCTCCAATTATGCGCATGTAAACAAATTGAAAATTAATTATTCTTTACTAACTGTGTAGATTTTGAATTATTCGCTGGAACGTTTCACTTATATGACAGCTGAAACTCTCGACTTTATTCAACATGTTTACGTTCTCGAAACATTCATTAAAATGACGTCGAATTTAGTGGAAGTGGGCAAACGAATTTTATACGAACGGCAGCAAAATACGAATTCATCGGTACGCGATCATACCAAGAAACTAAACCTACCGGAAGGTATCGTGATTTGTGTTTGCAAATCGACTGTGGATCGGAAGTTAGGAAATGGAACAAATCGAAAAGTATGCTCCCGACAAATGGACAAGAAGGTGGTACCCATCATTGAGAAAAATCGCAATCTTTCAGTGCGAAATGTGACTCGCAAACTTGGGAAGTCAAAATTAAACGTACAAAATGTGTAGCAGAGGCAAGGATTGGAGGCGTACAACGTGAAAAAAGTGTGGCCCAACCGTGATGACAAGTGAAATTTCACTGCAAAAGTCGTGCTAAGGCACTTTACACCAATTTTTTGCAAACATTTTCTTGTAGAACTATGGACAACGAAACATACCAACTCGAAGACTTCAAACAGCTTCCGGATCTGGGTTTTAATACCACAATGCAAAGGAACGCCATTGTTGAACATTTCTGGACAAAGAAGGTGTCCCAATTTCCGAAGAAGTATTAGGTTTGGCAGGCCATATGTAGTTGTGGTCGATAATCTAAATGTTTCGTCTGTACCGGCACTATCAGTAAGGATGTGTACGAGAAACAATGACTTTAAAAGCGGTTGCTACCGTTTATCAGAAGCCACGACTCTCCAGCTTTGTTTTTGCTTGATTTTGCCTCTGGTCGCTATGCGAAATCCGTTTTAGAATGGTATAAATACGTGCCAAAAACAGCCAATCCACCAAACTGTCCAGAACTTCGTCCAATAAAGAAATACTGGGCTCTAGTCAAGCGGATTCTCTTCGAAGCTAAGAAGAAAGCTAATAGTACCGATGATTTCAAGAAAAGCTTGAGAATCTGTACGGAACCTGATGGCGAGTGTACCACAGAAAGTTAGAGAATTTAAAGAATGGAGGATTAACATCTTAATCAACTGTTTCTTATGTAGATATAACACCATTATTGTGAAATAAACAATCGGTTTTGTTGAATTATGTGTATTCTTTTGCTGCTATTATTTTGGTTTTCAAAATTTAACCTGGATAGCCTTTAATAACTTTATTTCATGGATAAAATTAGTTTTTGTAAGATATTCAGCTCCTACAGGGTGCGGCAGAAAATTATGCGAAAATGTTCAAACTTGAGTATTGGGTTACTTCGTGTAGCTAGTGACTAATTTCTGTCGAAAGTGTATTTGCTTGTGTTTACTTTCAAGTGCAGCATCCAAATATTCTATTTGTTTTATTGCAAATTCGTCAAAATATTCGCGAAAGAAGTGATCACCAGTTTGTTGCCAAGGTGGTAGGGTGCCATTTGGCAACAGTTTACCGCATAAAAAAGTCCCTGCAGGATGGACCTAAGCAGCTTTGCACGCATGCCGAACGTGATCATATTGGTCCGTGCAAAAATGGCTCGTAATCCGGTGCGCTTTTCATAAGAAAACTTGCAAAGGAAGCCAATATTTCGGAGAAATCCATGCGGAGAATCATCAAAGAAGACCTGCATGCATCTTCCAGAGCCAGAGTGAACCGCCACTTGATTACGAACCGGATCAAGGTACTACGAATGACTCGTCCCAAGAAATTGCTTTCCTTGTTGAAGAAGAAAAAAATGACAACCCTGTTCTCCGACGAAAAGTTTTTCAGCATCGATGCTGTGGCCAACAGCGACTGGTTCATTTAACCGCAAAAAATGGAGAACGTTCCGGAAAAAGTGAAATTCAAATTTCAACCCAAACATCCGGCTGGTACCATGATGTTTGGTTTTGTGGCATCCAACGGTTTGAAAATGCAGCCTGTTTTCATTGATGCTGGAGTTAAAATCAATACCGAAGTGTACATCGGTATTTTAAAGGACCAATTGCTTCCCTGGGTGAAGGCCAACTTCTTCGAAGACCAAAACGTTGTCCTACAGCAGAATGGAGCGCCGTGTCACACGTCCAATCGAACCCAACAATGGTTGAACGATAACATGCCGTTTTGGCCGAAGGATTTGTGGCCCCCTAGCAGTTCAGATCTTAATCCGTTGGATTATTCGATTTGGGCATATGTTGAAGCACGAGCCTGCAAAACATCACACCCTAGTGTGAAAACCCTGCAGTCAACCATAACACCCACATGGCAGTCAATATCGGAGGACTACGTCCGAAAGGCATGCTCTGGCTTCCGGCGTCGGCTCGAGGATGTTATTAATAAAAAATGGAGGACACATTGAATAAATTTGTTTAAAAGGATTTTATAAAGATAACTGCATTAGAAAATGTTGATATTATTTCTTAAATTAGTTGAAAATGGGATTTGAAAGAAATAGAACAAATTTTCGCATTATTTTGTGCCGCACCCTGTAGAAACCCCGCACACGACATTTCAGCATGCTTATGTTGTCAATTTGTTTGCCGTTTTCAAAAACAGGACGAGCAAGAATTAACCAAACGTTTTCTATGGAATTAAGATTCGAACGATCAGCTGGCCACTCGAGAAATTCTATGTTCTTGTCAGCAAATCAAGCTTTAGTCGCTTGGAATTACGAAAAGCAGCATAAGCTAGCTAAAAAATGAAATCTGGTCCCGTCAAGGACTCGCCGTGTTCGGCTAACTTGGATTTCCACAGGCGTAGCTGGAAATCTTTTCCGTTCCTGACAGCGTCTCCAAAGATTGCTACGGACTGTGCATTAAAGAAAGTAGACACTTCTTTATCAATGGCTTAGGGATAAAGCTGAACGAAAAATTGTGAATTTTTGCCAAATGTGTAAAAGCATCGTTTACTTTACACCTGAAAAATCGAGAATCAGCAGAATAATTCTACACAAACGGTTTTTCGATAAGTTGTCGTTTCGAGAATTAGCAAAAAGCGTGAAGTGCACTGAATCTGCAGTGTTTAATATTGTTAAGATGTTTTTGAAATGTAAATATCCTTCTTATCAACATGAAACCCTAGAAGTGGAAAGAAATTTCTGCTAGAACCAAAGATGTGAAGAGAAAGTATTGATAGGTCCGCCGTTAGAGTACGGCAGGCTGTGAAATTGAATAGAAGCAGTTGAAATTGAGCGGAGGGCATTTGAAAGGACGAGCATAATCAAGCGCGCACTCTTTTGCCAGTCAAGAGGGGGTAACTGTCCCCCTCCCATTGCCTATCACACACTGGGGTTGCTTGGTAAAAGATTGTGTGCTCGATCGAATGCCGCCAATCAAATATCATCCGCAACTTCTTAACACCGTGTTCCGTTCGTGAAATTGCCAAAAGAACGGTGGACATTAGCGTCGTAACTGTGCAGAATATCAAAAGACGGAGCAATATCAAAACGTACAAGAAGCAGAAAGCACCCAGAAGCACAGAAAGCTTCTTCGAAAATATGGTCACAGAACTTGTATGCCGTTCTCCACCAAAAGCCGAACCGGTGCATTTTGATGGACGTCTAGACTCACGTCAAATTAGATACCTGTCACTTCCGGAGCCACAATTTGTCCACGCAGAGTAGAGGATAGATGTATCTGATGATATGCGATACATCCGGACCGAAAAATAAGGGGAAAAAGGTTTTGGTGTGGCAAGCCCTTTCCTCTTGTGGCTTGAAAAGCTCTTCATATTTCACAACGGGCACAATCAACGGTGAGATCATTACAGAAAAGAATGCATCAAATAAGGATCCTCCATTGTTTTGAGCGGGTCTGGCATCTGCTCATTACGCCTCTGCTACGTTGGAAATGCTCAAGAAGGAAAACGTCGCTTTTGTCGAAAAAAGCCAAAATTCCCCAAACTGCCCTGAACTGCGAAATATACTGGGCAATAATTAGGCGGCATCTTAAAAAAGATCGAAGAGAAGCAATCACTACTTCAAAAAAAATTGGTCTGCAGCACAACGAAAAATTACGGAGAAAGTTGTGCAGAATCTACCGGGAGGTAAGATCAAGAGCAAATTCCGATCAATCAGAAATGAGAATTACATATTCAAACTCACGTTAATTCGATCATATGCATATTGATTATTTATGTTTAAAAAACAAACTTATGAATTTGTTAGAAAATAAATATTTTCCATTGAGGAACAGGTGTCCATTTTCTTTAATTAACAGTCCTTATTTCCATTGCAATTCCAGTACATAGGTATAGTTCTCTCTTCGATATTCTGTTGACGGCCCTGTTCCGGTTGGAGGACTCTTCTTTCTTTTGTTCTCTCCATTCCCTCAAAATGTTTGGTTATTTTGTTCACCTCCTCCGCTTATGAACACCCTGATGAGTACGGGACCACCTTAGGATGTCTGACTGAACCTTCTCGTTGCTGTCTCATAATTTGATTATTTGCATCTATCCGGTAAGCGTAGTATTCCAGCGTACTAAGATCACTCAACGTTCTACAAGTAAATCTGGACCTATAACATATATAACATGTCATCACAGATAATCTCAAACTATCTTCTTAGGTTCAATGGATTAGAGAGAAGTTTGTTCAAACTTTGTTTTGAAAGTTAGAAACGTATCGTTGCGCTGTTTTTTCCGAATATCTCCTGTCAATTAGCACATTCGTCTGCATACAGCATTTCCATGCATACCATCCATAAGCTTCTACTTCCTCAAAATTCGTTATGGATAGCGTTAATACGTAAGATAGCTTTTTCTCTCAGTAATCAGTACTGAATGCAAGTTTATCAGAGAGTCATCTAACAATCGCTGACGAGAGTCTCCACTGAACGATAGGTGCCATTTTTACGTACGTCTGTCGCTCGTAAATATTTCCGGTTTATGGCACGACTTCTACTTCCTCGTGATATATCGGTTCTTTGATATCCACGAATCTATGTGTATACCGCTAGTTTTTATTTAATAATTTTGTGACGGGTCATCAAAACTGTCTATGTTCTAGGTCATTGAGTTCAAAACTTAAGATATACAGTAATAACTATAGCTGTGGAGCTATACAAAAGTAGCACTACGTATTCAACCATATTCCATTGATAGTTTAGAACGATAAACAAACATAATACGAGATAAACTTGGGATGATTCTAGGTAATCCAAACTGTCCTTGAGTTCAGAACATACGATCTACAGTTATAACAGTAGCTTTTGGGCTAAATAATGTGACTATAAATATTCAAACATATTCGATGAATCTTTTGAATGGTCAACAGTCATAGCTTTACAACTTTGAGATATTCTAGGTCGCCCAAATTGTCCTGGCGGTCAAAACTGAATATTTACAGTCGTAACAACAGTAATTTTTAGGCAATACAAAGTAACCATAAATATTTAATATTGTTAAAGGTCAACAGACATATTGAAGCAATATGGCATGTTCAGGGTCATCCAAACTATCTTTGAGCTCAGAACATAGGACCTACAGTTGCAACAAAAACTTTCTGGGCTATAGAAAGCTACGCTATGTATTGACACATATTCATTGAATACCTTGGAAAACCATCAGACATTATGAGATAATCTGCTGGGTTATCCAAACTATCCTAAAATTCAAAAATGAAAATCTTCAGCTGTAACTGTAGCTTTCTGGACCACACAAAGTAACAGTATATATTTGACCAATTAAAGTGAGTCTTCTGAAAGGTTAACAGATATAATGAGATATCTTGAGATGTTCTAGGTTACCAAACTGCCCTGAAGTTCAGAAGTTAGGATCTTAAGTCGTAACATTATCTTGATATGCCTTCAAACACATTCAGTGAATCTTCTGTAAGGTCACCAGTCATTATTAGATTATCTTGGGATGTTCAAGTTCATAAAAACTGACTTGAGTTCAGAACTTAAGATAAACGGTAGGAACCGTTGAATTTTGGGCTATACAAAACTACGATGACTATTCAAACATATTCAATGAATATTCTGAAAAGAGATTAATCTTGTTGGTTTTAAGTCATGCAAAACATAAGGTCTACAATTGTAACAGTAGTTTTTGTTGGAAGCAACTGGAGCAAAACTGGAAGCACGGCCTCTGCTATCTCGTTCCTTATTTTCCCATTGGGCTCTTCCTTGACAGCTAGGCTGTCACTGCGACAGATGCCGGTTCAGTGGACAAACGTCAAATGAAGAAGTTGCAAAGTTGAAGTTTCATCGCATGATTTTCGGTCGCAAGTTTCGGCTACAAACTGACCACGCACCTTTGATTCGTATACCGTCAACAGACTGCAACGATGGGCCCTGATGCTGCTAATGTACGATTTCACACTGACAAGTTCGGTCACGTCGATGTGTTGACGTGCGTCATCAACCAACACGCTCGTTTGGATGAGGATTACGTCATCGCAGCAGTCTCGCTTAAAGATGATGTCAGGTTAGTAGCATTCGATTGCCTCAACGTCCTTCCGTTCAATTTCAGAGCAGATCAGCAAGGTACTCAGTACGATTCGATTCGAAGTAAGGTTGTCCAGTATCTCCACCAAGGCTGGCCGGCCAAGCAGACTATTGCATCCAATCGTGAGCTGCAACAAATCTACACCCGCCGTGAATCCCTCACGACCGTAGAGGGGGGGTTTGGGAAAACGTGACAATCCATACAAAAACATTTGAAGGTCCTTACAAAAAACGTGACAAGGGGGGGGGGGTTATAAAAAGTCACTTTTTACGTGACATCATTATTGATGGTTCCCTAAAGGGATTCATACCGACCACCCGGGGATCGCTCGAAGTTATGTGTATTGGCCTGCGATCGATATTGAAATGGAAAAAGCAGAGAAGGCGTGCTCACAGTGTGCCCTTGCTGCTAAATCATCGCCTCGAGTCTCACCTGTGCCTTGGCCAAAACCACAACGACCATGGGAACGGGTCCACGTTGACTATGCCGGACCAGTCGACGGAGACAATTTTCTGCTGGTAGTGGATTGCTTTTCCAAATGGCCCGAGATAGTGCAAACAAGTCGTATCACAACATCAGCAACCATCAAGATTCTGCGGAGTATCTTTACACGACTGGGGATGTGTTTGCGCAGTTCTGCAGCATGAATGGTATCGAGCACAACACCACAGCACCGCAGCAGGCGGAACGGTTTGTCGATTCTTTTAAAAGGGCCATGAAGAAGATTCGAGGAGGGAAAGGCCCACTCCAGGAAGCACTGGACTTGTTCCTGTGGACATACCGAAGCACATCAAATCCGTACGCGCCGTACAAACCTCGAACTTTTGCGGCCACCAGTAGATCGTCAGCAAACGGACCGAGAAGAAACTTAACAAAAACACGTGAAGATCTACAGCCGAAACTTGTGGTCGTGGGTTACTGGAACCGTCGTTGAAAGAATTGAAAATGTTATGTATAATGTATGGACAGAGAAACGAAGCTTGGTGCGGTCCCATGTGAACCAGATGAAGAGCCGAGCAACCGCTGAAGGAGCATCGAAGTGACCCAACATGATGGAATCCTATCCGCTACCTTTGGATATAATGCTAAGCGGTTGGAACTTGCCGAGTAGTTCCTTTCCGGCAACGCCAATGCCTTCGTCTTCAGTAGCTAAGAGTCCAGCAGCTGATCCACCAATTCCTTCCATATAACCATAATTTTCATCACTTCCAGTTAGCCTAGTCAGCCCCATCAGTCCAGTTCGCTCTAAGAACTTCAGCGAACAGGGTGCATTAACCGACTCTACCAACCTACAATAAGCTACTACTAGCATTTCTGAGGTACACATTCCACGACGGTTTTCTCGGATTAGAAGAGCGCATCCGCGTTTCAATGTGTACCATCGCCATAGAGGGGCAGATATTGGAAGCAACTGGAGCAGAACTGGGAACACGGTCTCAGCTATTCCGTTCCTTATTTTCCCATTGGGCTCTTCATTGACAGCTAGGCTGTCACTGCGACAGATGCCGGTACAGTGGACAAACGTTAAATGAAGAAGTTGCAAGACAGGTATCTATATTTAGTCTTTTTAATAAACGTATCGGTGAATTTTAAAGTTGTTACATTTGACGTTAAACCACAGAGAACAGACATTGATGTCCATATAACTTTTCTCGAAAAACGTGTGTAAAAGTTTAAACGAAAATATGTTGAAACACTAACGCCATCTTTTACCTACTCCCCAAGTTATGTTGAATCATGTTGCCAGTATTTTTGTTACTTTCTACGCAACTCAACGTTTGGCAACGTTGGTGTCAAAATTCAAAACAAAAGAATCGGTATCTGAAACAAACATTATAACATCGTTCGGGTGAGAAAGTACGTATTCCAGCTCGCAATTTACAATGCATTTTGGAAGATATTTAAAACATCAGCACTCGTGATTCATAAGCCAATTCATTAACATATCGACGAAAGTTGTAGGATATAACGAAAAGGCAACTGGGGTTATATCTAGAGAATGTGTTGGCACCCGATTCGTTTGGAGTTTGTGAATGCAGTTGCAGCTACATGAATCCTCGGATGCTGAAGTCTTCTACCACTAATCATTGACAAACAGTGATGGATCACTGGGAATGCAAATAATCGGTGAATCGACAAACTCTATGGATGCATCCGTCAAGTAGTCACCTGACATTCTGATAGAACAAAATACAAATATATTGATATAAATAGCTTTCAATACTTTTTGGTATAGTTTATGGTATGGTATAGTGATTGTACGAACATTCGAAAGGCACTGCTTTTGGAACTAACTTGCATGTGAATTTCAGATTCAATTAGATTTTAGACTAACAGTTCTTTTTATGTTACGCTGCATAAGCACTTTTCTTTCCTTGATAGTTCCTTGAAAGCATTGAGAGGAAAGTGAGCGAAACGAATACTTATGTTCTTGAATGTTTGTGGTCCAGCAGCAGCAAACACTTAGGCAGCTTCACAAGAGCAACATTTTCTACCCCGGCATGGCACCTGCGTTGTAAAACATACTCTCATATGTATTCATAATTTTAAAGGTGAAGAAAAATTTACATATTGTATCCGTACTGATTACTGCACCAATAAAATTCACAATTGCGACCCATTTTCCGATTCTATAAACTCTCATGAATATGGGCAGCCGGTATAAGAAGCAAGTGCAGAGGAAAACATGGAAAAAAATTCAGGTTATGTGCTAGGCTTTTGGTTGATAAATATTGACATGACAGTTATCGCACGACTGCAGCGCCGTCTACCAGGAGCATAACGACATGCATTTGAATTGTCGGTTTAAAGTTTTACACAAGTAGCAGACCGAAGATAAACGTCTGTTCTCTGTGGTTAAACCATATTCAGTTCGATCTTAAATTATCACGCCCACTGCATTGTCTCGAGATACAACAGTTTTATGGGCTATACAAAGTAAAGTTAGTTTGTTAGTTTGCGCATAAAGCTACTTTTGCAACTGTGGATCTTAAGTACTGAACTCCAGGATAGTTTGGACGATCTAGCACATCTTCTAAAAAATCTCCTAGTTCCTCAACTAAGACATCATTTCCATGTTATTGAGCAAAAATTTAATCACAACATACCAGGCTTATATTTAGCTGCGAAGTCCTACGTCATCATTCCAAACAACCCAATGGGGCTGTACCTTGTATATTTTTCACTGCATTATATTTCATAAGGCATATGGGTAATATTTTATTATCCGAAAGTTTGAAAATGATCGGTCAACTAGGTAATTTTCTACAACGCTTTTTCCATGATGCAATTTGATGTGGAACACCCGTCAGACTACCTGACTAGACTAATTGTCAATTTTTCATGGGTTTACCTTCACTCAAACTGACAAAACTACCCACCCAGCATCAATCATAGTAACCCATGAGTCAGCAAACAACATTTGACAGCTCCATCAGTCGAACTCTAAACGTGATGGCATAAACAGTGAAGCAATTCCGTTCAAAAGTGTACGCGTACAAAGAACGGCACCCCACCGCGTCGAAAACGGACATCATGCGGCACTTCGTGGACGCCGGATACGCCCGTTCCGGCATCTACAACATTTTGGCACTATTAGACAATAATCAGAGCATCGAAAGAAAGCCCGGTTCCAGACGGCGACCCTGAGCGACAAGAAGCTCCAAAGGATGCTGAAGAGGAAAACCGTGGGAAAAGTGACTAAATCGCTGCGTGCGCTTCTCCCACGAAGGAAGTGAGCTCCGAGGTGAAGTTCATTTCACACACCAAGTTCCCCAAGAAGGTGCTGCTGTGGCTGACCATCAGCGAGAAGGGGATGTCAACGCCGCTTTTCTTTCGCTCCGGACTGGTCGTAAACGGGGAAATTTATAGTACAAAATGCCTGCCGGAAGTTTCGTCGTTCATCAAGAAATACCACAAGGGCAAAGACGCGAGGTTCTGGCCGGATCTGGCGTCGGCACACTACTCGAAGCGATCGTTGGAGGAAATGGAGCGGTTGAATATTGATGTGGTACCCAGGTCGGCGAACCCACCCAACGTCCCCCAATTTCTGGGCCAACCTAAAGCGTAAGATCTACTCCAACAATTTTGCCGCGAAAACTTTTCGTCCTCCATGGCAAATGTTCCAGTTAACTGGAGGAAGGTCGCTCACGAGGGCGTAGAATTTTTTTGCTAGGAAGCTTAAATAATTACCTTCCTCGGGAAATTTATCAAAAGCAATTATCTGTTTAAGTTTTTTTTTTTTGAACATCATCCGAAAAAAAAAGTCCATTTTTTATGCAAACTTTAAACTGAATTTAAAATCATTGAAAATGTCGAATACTTCTGGAGCTGAGGACCACTGTGACGCCAAGAAAACCAGCTTTTTAACCATAGTGCAGTGGCGGCCAGAAGTGCCAAGGGATGGGCTCGAAATTGTCTGATGATGGCCACCAACCACTCACTGGTCATTGTTGTTTCTTTCCGTTTCCCCTGGGCAGAACCAAAGCCACCGTCGTCGCGTCGGCCCATTTCTGGTGTTGAATCGAAGAAGACTGGAATCGCACACAGAAGGTTTGGAACTTTCTTGCACTCTCCGGCCATTGTAGCGCATTGTAAAGTCAATGCAACGTTGGCCTATGTTTGAATGGCATAGCACAGTGCCAAAAGAAAGGGGGAAATTTATTCCGCATTCTCATGTTTATGGGCAATTTGCATGTGCAGGTCAAATATTTATAATCCAGCAGCTAGCCAAGTGCTTCAAATGGGGAAGAATACTTTCTTTTTTCCTGGAGATGTACATTAAGCGATTAACTTGATAAAATATCGTTTTCGACGCAACAGGTACGCGAAAGGTGTTTGGAGTAATTTATGAATTACGAGATTATTTGCAAACTGAAAACTGCACCCTAGAATAGAAAATTAACCTTTGTTTTGCCAATGGTTTCGTTTTATAAGTACGAACGAAATGTCTAGGCTCCTGAGTATAAGTTATAAACCATACTTTCCATACAATAACACTAACGAAAAATTTAATTTGTTCTTTAATATCAGCTTCAAATTCGAATTAGAAAAACTTCTCAGCATTCTGTCTACACCAACATTTAGTTGAGACATCCTAGTTGAGCATAACGACCCAAATCGTCATCAAACGGATACTTTCAATCTAGCACCCACTACAGAATAAAAAGCAATTGCCGGAATGTGATAAATGATCTTCTCATAGCCATGAAATCACTTTACCTCCGTAAAACTCAATTCCAACAATTCCTAACACTGCTCGGAAACGTTTACCGCATTCAAGTTCAATTTCAATCCACCACTGAAAACGTATGATTTAATATAAAATACATCAGCCCACTTGGTTTGACATAAGCGACGCATATCACAAAGTCATTAATCATTCACCTAAAGCTCAGCCTGTCCAATTCTCCCGACTATTGCAACGAACCTGCCCGAGCGAAGTTCGCCGGAAAAGGGGCTGGAAAATGCAGCTCCAACAACTACCTCAACGATGGGGTCACTCACTCTCCCGCCCATATCGCCCTGGAAGATGGAGAGCGCCGTCGATTCGACTCTCTCAGTCATGACGAACGAACGAATACGAAGAGCGAAACCATCCGATGAGTTGCATTTATTTCAGCCTTCATCCAAGCAATCGAGCCGAGCGCAGTGTCACCGAATTTCAAGTTCATCATCAGCGGGGCTCGGTGTTCTTTGATTCAATTCTGTTCGCGGAAATTCGCTTTTTGTTTGACAAGCGATCCTGAGGAAAACCAATTCCATTCACTGAAAACAATTTTCACTCTCCAGAAGCCGAGTGAGGCGAAAAGGAAACTCGTTATCTTTATTGCTTATGCCATGGAAAAGCGGTCCATGCGATGAAAATTTAATTCGCCGCCAGGATAAAAAAAAAACCAAGAAGTGGATCCAGTAGAACATTATAATAGTTGCAAGGCAGACAGTGGTGGAATGGCGGAGGCATCAAGAATGCCGACAATAAGCTAAAGTAGAATACGAAGAGTCCCGTCCCGTGCCATCCGGCCACCGTCGTCCGTCGTTGAAAGGGGTTTTTCAGTTAAATATTTAAAGCTCTTTTTCGGGAAAAAGACGCTTTTGTTTGTTATGCTGTAGCCTTAATCACAGAATTGTGCCATCCACCCGACCGGCCAGGAGTTTTTCCTTAACCCTTGATCGCTAGGCTCGGTATCAGTATCCGAAAGTAAGCGGAGGAAGTCAATTGATAAGCGGTAAGCCGGCGATAGGAAGAGGGCGGAAATTCTTGGATCAGAGTTGGCTGGGGCAAAGTGTTTGCCAAAATGGAATGGTTAATAATTTAAGGATGCTGTTTCAAGTTCGTTGTGTATGTTTCTTCCGACGGGCCAGTATTGCCACATGGAACGACTGTGAGTTGGACCGCACGTAAAGCTAATGGAAATGATGCTCGAAGAAAGGATAAAGGAAGAAGGTACTGGATTAAAGAAGAACTGCTGAGCGATGGAGAGAAAAAACGTTGACACTCATTCGGGGTAGTATTGATTATGGGGTCAATTATATCGAGTTGAGCAAATCGATTCAATACTTGTCACTGTCAAATCGAGCAAAATAGCATATTACAGAAGCCGACTGAATTTGATCGATTCGGCAACCGAACTGAAGTGTTGAAATTTTTCGTAAGGTCACTGAAATATTACACCATGGAATAACTCAGGACTTTCATTAAAAGTACACAGAAGAACTAATTAATTTTTAACAAGCGCATAAAATATCCTCTCGTTTAATTCCACGTCAAAGGAGGCGTAAACAACGACATTGTTTGCAATCTTTCATGCGCCATACAACAATGTTTGCAGTCTTTCATGCAATAGGCTAGATTCAGGCGTTATCGGGCTTGAAATAACATGAAATATCCCATTATTTTCTGCCAAATCTAGCATTCCCTTTATGTGCATTAGATAGCGCATAAAATTCAATGTTTCTTTTTATCTGTGTATATTTCAAGGAAGTTGATTAATATGAGGACAAATGTCGATATCTATTTCAAAGATAATTCAGAAGAGGATTTGTCTTGCCATCACCAACTAAATTATGCCTGAAGATAAACTTATTGACAGAATTATTTTTCAAAACATGAAACATTCAAAGGTTGTGTACACGGAACAAATTCGAATAAAAATATTCATTCAATAAAAAATCATGCAACGAACTCTAATCTTATTTTATGAATTCCCGACTCTTAATCATGGTTTGATTATTGAAATGACAGATGCATGTTATGCACTTTTACAGTTTTTCACACTATAGACTATAGACTGTGTTGAAAATATATACATGCACTTTCGTTCTCAAACATAATACATAACAATGTTTTCATTCCATGTTCACTTCAATTTGCTTGATTTTCGTACCAAGCAAATCAGAATTGAATTTTCTGCGTTAACTAATGCACATAATGGGAATACTAGATTTGGCAGAAAATTATGGGTCAAGGTTTGCATTAAAACAAACTGACAAAAATTGCCGAAATTTCATGAGTTTACCTTAACCTGCACTGTCAAAACTACTTATGCAGAATCAATCATAGTAACCCATGAGTCAGCAGGCAAAATTTGGCAGCTCTATCAGTGGAACTCTAACCGTGATGGCAAAAACAGTGAAGCAACTCCGTTCAGAAGTGTGCGCGTTCAGAGAACGGGACCCCGCCGCGTTGAAAACGGCACTTTGTGGACGCCGAATACGCCCGTTCTGGAAGCTACAACATCTTGGCACTATTAGACAACATTCAGAGCATCGAAAGAAAGACCGGTTCCGGACGGCCGACGACCCTGAGCGACAAGAAGCTCCAAAGGATGCTGAAGAGGAAGACCGTCGGAAAAGTGTCCCAGGGAATCGCGACGTGGCGGTTGCGATGGACAACGAGACCTATCTTACTCTGGATGGCAACGACTGACAAGGCACTTCATATTTTACTTCTCCCACGAAGGAAGTGAGCTTCGAGGTGAAGTTCGTTTCACACACCAAGTTCCCCAAGAAGGTGCTGATGTGGCTGATAATCAGCCAGAAGGGGATGTCAAAGCCGCTCTTCTTCCGCTTCGGACTGGCCGAGAACGGAGAAATTTATAGTACGAAATTCCTGCAGGAAGTTGCGTCGTTCATCAAGAAATACCATAAGAGCGACGACGCGGTGTTCTGGTCAGATCTGGCGTCGGCCCACTACTCGAAGTGATCATTGGAGTACATGGAGCAGCTGAATATCGATGTGGTACCCAAGTCGGCGAGCCCGCTCAACGTCTCACAGATGCGTCCAATCGCAAATTTCTGGGCCAACCTGAAGCGTAAGAGCATCCCCAACATTTTCGTCGCGTAAACTGAAGAGGAATTGATCAATAAAACGAAGAAAGAACTCAAAAATATTCCAGTTAACTGCCGGAAGGCCACTCGCAAGGGCGTAGAATTTTTTTGCAAGTAAGCTTCCATGGGAAATTAATCAAAAGCAATTATCTGTCTAAACATTTTTTTATCACCATCCGAAAAAAAAAGTCCATATTTTAAAACGTTATTTCATGTAAATTCAAGCCTGATAACGTCTGAATCTAGCCTGTTGCATGAAATATTGAAAGCATTGTTGTATGGCGCATGAATTATTGCATACAATTTCTTTGTTTACGCCTCCTTTGGCTTGGAATTAAACGAGAGGAAATTTTATGCGCTTGTTAAAATTAATTATTTTTTCCTGCATTCCTTAACACATAACATTAGTCGCCGAAGTACTTAGCATTATCGCCACATCTCGGACTGATGCTGAAAGATGACGCTTAAAATAGTTCCTTTCTGACGATTGTAGGTTCAGCATGACCGGGTTTTCTACCCCGTCTCGGAGAATCTACGAAAGAGCACCGTTGTTGATACTTCCGTAATGCGGTTTGAACTGCTCCAACGCTCACACCTTCTTTCTCTGCCAGTTTTCTGATCGAAAGACCTCTGACGGTGCACCGTTTGTGCACAATCCGTTTTCTTTGCTCGGGAGAAAGACCAGGCATTTTCAAACTTCCCTGCGGAAAAATGAAATAATCGACAACATCAGTTAAATTCGGATGTAAACAAGAGAACGCAGCCAAAAAAAATTGAATACTGCACGCACTTTTATTGACGATTAATTATTAGTGTATTTATAATTATCGGAACAGTCTATAGGTTCGAATCCTAACGGTGGATTTTTTTTTTGTTTACATTCAGAGTCGATAAAGTAGATTTGCAAGATACATGACTAACGTTTTCAGTATCAAGAATTCGTCTTATCTTTGCTGGTGTGGAAACTGTTATGATGACATTGATCACGCAGTCTGAAAATGCACGGATAATTACGCCGCCAGAACGCAACTCTTGAATACCCTAGAGGCCCAAGGAAGACAACCTTATGTTCCTATGAGAGCTGTGTTGGCATCTCGCGATCTGTGCTATATGCAATCGATTTATGTGTTTCTTCAAATGTCCAGAGTAAGAATTTAATCTGCTTGTGTTTTTGTATTTCTTTATTCATTAGTTTGTGTTTGTTTTGTTCCGACATCTTGAGGAATCTCACCGTCACTCAATGGTTACCACAGCCAACAGAACACAAAAAGTGAGCCCTGACCATTCCGCACCAAGTTATTGTGCTGGCAACAACTATCTGATGAGACTACAGAATCCTATTTCCATGTTCCTTTGTCCAACCCATCCTCAAAAAATGTGACATATTATAACCTCGGGTAAACCGCGAGTAAACGGCCCAAGTCCTACTAATCCTAGTATTAGGTCATAACGTTATAAAAAAATCTATAAACTCTCGGCTCCGTAAAGCTAACGCAATTGAGCCTCCAAAATAAATGAACTAGTAAAAAAAAAGAATTCGCCGGATGGTGTTGAACCGAATTATTTATGATTTCATAGCGGCGGTAAAATGGTTCATGGTTCTTGAAAACTACTATGACCTTTTTTTATACTTCTCAGCTAAACTTCAGGTAAGTTTTTTCACCAATCTTACATGAGTTTGTGACTTAGGTCATAATTCGATCAGAACGGTTGGGAGGATGGTGTTTATCATATTTAAATATGGTGTCATGAGCAATGCCCATAAGAATGATTTTTGTGAAGACTGCTTCTTCGGTTCGTCAGTGATTATCTCTTGAATAAAATAAAAGCACTCTCCTGATCTTCTACAAATCTCTTTGCTAAGATTCTGGTGAGTTTCCTCCTGAACTTTTGGCAAGTTTTCTTGAATCAGATCGGTTCATCATCTCAATTTGGATGGAAAAAGACGACAGAAAATAAAAATGTTCTAGATTATCCAGATATCCTGAAAAAGTTAATGATATTTGAAGGCTCTGAAATACGTTCAACAGCCGACACGATAACTGCGATGCGTTGATGAAGTTGATGAAAGAAACGAAATACAATATGCAATACACTTGCACTTCTTGGCAGTCACTCGTGATTTTCTTGGAAAGTAACAATCAAACCTAACATTCCAGAAACATTTGGTAAATTTTTACCTGAACTTAATTATCTTCTAGACTTCTGATTCTGCGAGGAAAATTCCTCCAAAACTTTGGGAAAATTTTCTGCAGAATTTCTTAAAAAATCTTTGTTCATTTCTTGTAAGTTTCTTCCTGAACTTCTAAGAAGTTCGCTTCTGAACATTAGAACTTTTTTCTTAAACTTCAGAAGAGCTTGTTCTTCTGTTCATCTAAAAAGTATCTACCTGCTCCTAAACCTCGAGAAAGTTCTCAGAAAAATTAACACCTCTGGGTGGTTCCAAATAAACTTTTGAGAAGTTTCCTTTGAAACTTCAGGGAAGTCCTCTCCTGATCTCCATGTTCTCTCGTGAAAGTTGTGAAGAATTCTTGCTTCAATTTATAGGTAGTCTCTTTTTTTTGGAAAGTTTCTACCTGAAACTCGGGGAAGATTTTGCAGCGCCTATCCTTTTTAAACTTCTGAACTTGGAGGAAAATTGTAACATGTGCATTGCACACTTTCACATATTCCCATACTAACCATACTCACAAGAGGCACCATGCCGTGATGAGTCAAGCTATTCCCAGACCATTTTTCCCATGAATACATTTTCCCACCAGAAGGGAGAAGTGTAGAATAACCATTTCTGGCTGTGTCAAAATAGCAAGCACCGTCACTGCACCGATGCATTCTCTCTCAAGCCTTCTCCAGTTCTCCCTATATCAATAACCAAATTGATTTACATAACAAAATACACAATGACTTCAAGTGTCTCCAAACCGAACGTTTGTAAAAACTATTTTGATAAATCAGTCTTGAGCCAACCTAAGACGAGTGTACAAGTAATTGATATCACACTTCACGCTTGCGTGATTGTGAACATTACAAAATTCTACCAAAACATTAGGGATGTCCTCTCCTAAATTTCTGGGAAAATTATCTTAAATTTGTTGGAAGTATCATCCTAAACTTCTTAAGTTTTGGAAAGTTTTCTCCTGAACTTTAGAGAAGTTTGTTCTTGAATTTATGAAAATTTATTTTTGTTCTTTGGAGAGGTTTATTCCTGACTATCGAGAAAGCTTCATTCTGAAATTCTTAAATGTTCTCTTTTGAACTTCGGTAAAGCTCTCTAGCACTTCTGGGAAGTTTCAACTTAACTTTTGGGAAACAGTTCTCTCCAGAAATTCTAGGATGTATCGTCCTGTGCAGTATGTTCCTGATTTAATTGTGAATTTATAGCTAGTACTCTTCCTGGTTAGTTTCTTCCTGAACTCCAGGGAAGTTTATTCCTGAACTTCTGGGAAGTTCCAATTTGAATGTCTGGGAACTTTAGTACCTCTGAAAAGATTCCTATGTTCTAAGAAGTCATCTTCTCTTATATTGCTTCCCGATGCTCTGAGAAGTCCTCTCCTAATTTTCGGCGAAGTTGTCTCCTAAACTTCTGGGAATGTTTGGTCCTGAATTTTTTGGGATATTCCTGCTTGAACTACAAAGAAGTTTCTGCCTAATCTTCCGAAAAGATCAGACAGAAACTTCTGAAGAAGTTTCACTTTCACAGTTGTTCTAAGTCTCAGTGCGGCGACCAACTGGGCATGAGAACCGGTGTTAGTATCACAAAGGAAATAGTATTCAAAAGAGAAAATAAAATTTAATCTTTGTCATTCCGACCCAACGCTTTCATTCTGCTTTGCCTTAAGGTGAATCGCTGCTCCATGTATATTTCCTATCTTTTATCTCGTTCTCGCAAATTTACCTTGCTATTTCAAATTAATAACACTCGATTGTTTGTGAATGAACATCGAAACGAACTCTATCAGATTGCTCACAGCAAGCAAGCATACAAACTGATGTGATTAAATTTTCAATATCTAGTACAGATTCTGAGTTATATCATTTCTAATTGTTGAGCTAATGGCTGCCACTAAGAACGCTTCAGCATAAGCTCTTAAACATCTAGCGACCACTTATCAAAGCATCAACGTAACTAAAGTTAGCTTTTGCTTGATCACTCATCAAATTCTCCGTCATTCAACTCTTCGTGTTCTACATTTACGGATCTTCATCCGGTGGCTGATCACTTCCATTTTTCTTTTACGCTGATTTTAACAGAATATCGAACTCTTCGTCCACATGTCCCTTTCCGTTAACTCGAACATACATCTCATCCATCTCGAGAAACCGTACATTGCGGCTTATGCTGGCTTTCTTCACTTCCAAATAGACAAATCGGTAGGCCTTAAGCTGATCCGAGTAGCCTATGAAGACCAGTTTCTTGGCTCTACTGTCAAATTTTGCACGTTTTACAAGCGGAACATTGACCAAGTATGCTACCGTACACGCGCAAGTGCTCCAACTTTGGCTTTATTCTGTGCCAATTTTGAACGGAGTTGTATCGACATCGATGGTAGCCGGTTCTGCCGGTAAGCCGCAGTTTGTACAGTCTCACTACTGGTACTGGTGGCCCAACCTCGCATCCGGAAGCATAGTTATCGCCATCTCCTAGGAGTACCTATCCCAAATAACATCTAGCTGTATTAGGGTTTATTAATGTTTTATGATAGCCACTAGAAATCAATTTGGTTTTGTTTAAGGCACCAAGTGGTGTCAGTAGGTTTCATAGTTTGGTCAGGTTAATAAGAACCTACACAGCTTGCTAACAACGATCTTCAAGCCTTGTTTTTTCAGAAAAAAATACTCTTATCAAAGGTTTTATTTCGACTATATGAACTCGTAAAAAGCTATATATAAATGCCTTTTAAGGGCTCATTCATATTATCTTATTATGGTAAGTTGAAAAAGTAATTCAAAACCATTTTGCCTTCATTAAATGTATTCAACGTGAAATTGAAGGCCACGTGGCATTGAACGCAATGTGGTTTTAAAACGGCAGAAAAAAACAAGACCAAATAGTTTTATAGTAGTCATTGCGAAAAAAAATTGCCTTTTTGTGCCTAAGTGAAATGTGGAAAACTCCATGCAACAAATTTTAAATGCAATCCAAATGAACTGTTGATCGGAGACCAATTTAGGCATTCTTTAGAATAACCTTATTGAATTCAATCAGTTTAAAAAAAAATCATGATTAATTTATCGAATATGTTTGTTTCGATTTTGTTTTCGTTGTTGTAAATTTGCATAGTCTCCGAGAGGCATTAGTTTTCAGTTTTTAACGTGCCAATATTCACCATAAAATTAAATGCGCATATGATTTGGAGCATTATACGCTGTAAAAAAAACTCAATTTGTTTTGAATATATTTCATTCAAACAAAATTTTCCTCAATACTAGAACTTTTTTCACAGATATTATTTACTGCCAAGTTTATCAGAAAAGCAAAGAATCGAACAAAGCGGAACAACAGAAACCAACCACGATATCACAGTGACAACTATGGCCCTTTGGCCCTATGCTGGTTTTCATAGCAGCCAATAGGTTTTATGAAGGTTCTCAAGTGGTCATAATATCGTTCTCTAGAACATTTTTAAAATTTGTATGGTCTTATAAAGGTTTTATTAACTTGTTTTCATAGCCGTCTATAGAGCGGAACACCTTGTACAAATTTCGGCTTAAAAGAAGCAGTGTTGGTAGACAAAATAGACTTTATGGCTGGAATAAATCTAAAATTGTTACTTGGGCTGGCACTGAATCCGATAAGATAGTTGTGGAACTTACTGCTCCCAATAAGGCCAAAGGACAAGAACAGATCTGAATGCCAAGGGAGCGCGAAATCGTCTGGGTCCCCTGCACCTTCATGCTCTTATCCACGTTGGACTTTCGGGCTGCTTGACATGATCCTCTCCAAAGCGCTTTTCCCCCTCTTGTAGAATAACAAAACCACCAATCTCTCTGCATTTCGATTATGTTTGGACCATGGAAAGCATTGTTCATTGAGCTTGACATCACGAGTAACATCCGGTAACCATTAGGTGCGTATCCGATCATGAACAACTGGTGACTCTTCGCGTCCAGCTTCTTTCTGTGTTGATTCGTCACCCACCCTAATGCTTGAGACCACGTACCTTCTCCAGAATTGGCTTCCTTCCATACCACAGTCTAGCAGTTGTAACGTTCCTTGGTATCGCAGAGGTTGGGCTTTGAAAGACGATGACTTCACACTACATCGAATTGGACGTATTCGATCCTATAAGCACAGTACGTACATTTTCGATCAGGGCTGTTGAACCCGTTTTGCTGGGGTGACTAGGCTACTGTTGGCTCTACCTGGATTTCCATCGCTTTGTGGTACCTCTTCTGGTTGTTCGAGAAATACCCATGGCCTTGGTCTACGGTGAGTTTCGAAATCTTCGTGATCTTCTCTCAGGTTCTCACACACCACAGGCTATGCCATTTTCACGGAAGTATTCGAGACGAAAATGCCAGAGGTCAGCACAAGCCTCTTCAGCCAAACTCTCATTGGCCTCGCATTGCATCGCCATTTCCAAAACGTAAAGATTTCCTCGCAGAAACGCCGTCGCAATCGTTTCACCATTCATCTGCAGCGCAACAATCTTGTCGTTGAAGAGCACTTCCACACCGTCCTTGGTCAACATCTTCACGGGCATGAGATTTCCCTCAGAGTCGGAACATACAGGATATTTTTCGCAGTCCTTAGAACGCCACGGTTGCTCTTTCTACTGATAACAACGCCACCACCAGTTCCATCCAGTCGATGATTATGCTAAACAAAGTAGTTTGATGCACAGAAAAAATAATGAATTTTAACAAGCGGGTAAAATTTCCCTTTTTAATTCCAAAACAAAGGAGGCGTAAAAACGATATTGTTTGATATTCTTTCATGCGCCATACAACAATGTTTGCAATCTGTCATACAAAAGGGTAGATTCAGGCATTATCTGGCTTTAATTCACATGAAACTAATGGGATGTTTTCTGCTAAATCTAGCATTCCTCTTATGTGCATTCGATAAACCGAGAAAATTCAATGTTTATTTTTATCTGTGTAAGTTTCGTTATGAAATCTTAAATCTTTGGTGTATCGAGCATAATAATTCAATGATTTTGAATTACTTAAAACCAATATAATTGAAATTTTAGAGTAATGACAATGTTATTTGAAATTTTTATCCAGTTTGAATAGCATCAAACATGCATTTTGGTATATTATTAATCATATAGATTGAGCATTGCAGTAAAAAGTCTAGTTTTCAACCGGTAATGATACTTATGTAAAATTCTGAAATCGAAAATTTGCAAAAGCAGCATATTAGGTATTTACTTGCTTAAAATGATCAGCAGCACGATGTGGTAAGGGGTAAAGAGTTCAAAACTTGTGGGATGTACCAAAGGGGATGGACGTAGCATTTGATTTCTGCTAAACACTGCTAATAAACGGTCCAAATGAAACACTCGGATCTACTCTGCAGCAATCTGAAATTGAACTCCACGTGTTCGTAACGACCCCCCTGGTGGATCGAGTAACCCAGGCCTACTAAACCACTCAGACTTCAATCAAGCTAAAGGGCCTACCCAGTACTCACTTTCCCGCATGCTGCGATTTGTAAAACAGCAGCACAATAGTAGCAGCACGTTGAATTAAATAACCAGCGAAAGATCTCCGGAATCATTAGGAACAAATGGTCGGAAAAGATGCCAAAATGAATATTATCTGCTCGAGCTCATAAATACTCATGTTTATGTTTCGACGATTTTGTCGTTGAGTCGAGTCTTTCTCAAATAACAACGCCAGCCTAGCCAGAGGAGCAGAGACATGGATAAGTAGCGGGGTGGCGGAGAGTGGGAGGGGAGGGGGCTCTAGCTGGTAGGCTGATGGGAACTGGAGCAGCCTGGGAAAAAGGTGGATTATGATACGCCTCATTATTTTTAATGAATATTACGCTCGGAGATTTTGTTTTTGCGGTGAGAAGGGGAAAACATGCCGGGATGGAACATTTTTCTGTGATTGAATTCTGTTCTGTCTGCTGAGCCACTGTTTCTTGAACGCTAAGGAAGGGATCATACTTAGGTAAATCAGAGACGGCGTCGGGACGGTCCTGGTGTCGGAGATGAATGATGATAATCGCATATAATGATAACATGGGGAAAAGATGAACAATTGCACGGAGGACTGGCACTGGGACGACAGAAGGAAATCTTTCCGGATGCTGCGTGCGAACGCAAGGACGATAGGAAAACAGTACGAAGCGTAATCTGATTCCGACTACGGTTCGCCGGAAGGCGAACAAGGTGGGTGGGGGGAGCGAGATCTTAATGGAAAAGAGAAAAGTTGGTCAATTTTCCTTAGCATTTTTCGTGCTTTTTTTTTAAATTATTTGTCTCATGGCATCGTCTCGTTCACCTAAGACGTCCTTGCCCGGGTCGGGTTGAGGGTTTTATTGGGTGAACCATTAGAACACTTTTCTAATTAAATACCGTTCTTTTCAATTGAAATACAACAGCACGACGGCGATGATCCCAACGAGATAAGACAAAAGATTGTCAAAATTTTAAGAAAGAGTTGACGCGTCAAAGGAATGGCAAAAAGTTTCTTCGGTAGTGACTGCGTCTGCTCGGCAAAAGGGTAATGCATTATTTGATAAGATATGACTAGGAAGATTATAACAGTCTTTTCCCAACTAACTTCAACGGATACTCTTCCATAGATTGTCTTCTTCTGATAATGGCTATTTTGAAAATCGTTCTCTGAACAAATAATCTGGTGATGAATCACTAGGCCGAATGCAATGATGAATTTATTTGCTTATTTTTGTTTACAATCGCTTTCTGGGGGTAAAAAATGAGTGCAAGGTTGGCGCAACGAATGCGGTTGTGTTGTCTGGTATTCTTTGTTCTAGTAACAAATGATGCGCATTATCTTTTGTTATTCGAAATTGATCTTGAGCGCGCGTGCCCTATTGTTACGCTTGTGCTGTGATTGAGTGTCAACTTAAGTATTAATCAAAATAGAATTGGCAAGTTTTGATTAAGGTGATATATAAAGCCTGTCAACGATAAATTTCACACACCAAAATAACAGGAGCAACAACAAAATTAACACATAATTCAACAAAACCGATTATTTATTTCACAATATTAGAGTTATATCGACATTAGAAACATTTCATTAAAGATGTTAATCCTTCTTTCTTTAAAGCTCTCGATCTTTCTGTGGTACACCCACCATCAGTTCCGTACGGTATCCTTAGATACGCCCAACATGACGATTCTCCATCTTCTCATGAAATCATCAGTACCATTTGTTTTCTTCTTAGTTTCGAAAAGTTTCCGCTTAACTAGAGCCCATTACTTCTCTATTGGACGAAGTGTTGGACAGCTTGGTGAATTGGCTGTTTTTGGCATGTATTTGACCTCTTGTACCTTATAAAACAGAGCTGGAGAGTCGTGGCTTTGATAAACGGCGGTAACCGCTCGTACACATCCCTATTGATAGTGTCGGTAAAGACGAACTTATAGAATTTCGACCACAACTATGTTAACGAAGGTTTGGATGGGGTCTTCAGCCTGCACTACCAGGCAAGTATTAGTGTTATGCCAATCGATCTTTCCTGGTACGCCTCCAAATTTTATCTGCAACCTCGACATTTGTCGTGATGATCAACTAACGCCACCTGTCCCTGAAGACTATAATATTTCCAGTTCTGCTGGCGGCTCCTGTTATTATTTTGATCGAGTATCATCTGCTAGCCGATATATTGATCATCCTGTCGTCAATAATTCCCGCATTTCATCATCTGACCTCTGCCAGGCGTTTTGGAAGCCCCTTCCACTCCGATATCAGTCGTAAATCAACTTGCTTCAATCTACCAGCAAAAACCTTGTCCTTCGTCGTGCTCTACCCATCTCATTCGCTCTGTACCTGTACTCGGGGATTTGGAAGTGGGCTTGCAGCTTGCAATCTCAGGTTTACTACCAGAATGCTTGCGAAACGAACACATGTATTGACGAATATCTGTTAGCATGCTCAGACGAATGCTATGACGTGATCATGTTCTAAAAGACTAGGCTTGAGGAACGGATCCTATTAAGCCAAATTTGTGGTACCTGTTATGGAGTTTTCCGAACTGACCGTAACTCCTAGCAACAGTTTCAAATCATCTGGAGGAGGAGTACTTATGCGGACCGGCCATTTGCAGGAATCTCCTAATCATGCGGCAGCTAACACACTCGACTTACCTCTAACAAGGTTGACTACTGAATGGAGGCTACGATCACGACACGACCGCAATAGCCTCGAACGATGCAGCGGGAGAGAGGAACTCACACCAGACAGAGCAACATGGCAATAGGTGGGCGCTGGGTGACCGATCTGTTGTCACTCACACATTAGACTGATGCGTGTTGTACAATCATTCAATAGGCTGGTGCATACCACACAGTACTCATTGCGGTTCATCGGCGTTCAAAGGCACAGCTAATTGAGGATACATCCTAGGCCAGTATCGAACAAGTCTGGGTGCAAATTAAGCTAGTTGGATACTCACTTTTCCTTTGTGTGTTATATCTTCCACCCGATGTTGCCTTGATTAAAAAGCATGCTGAATTGCTATATGCAATATCGTCTCAAGCAAGTCTCTTTGGACGAGATTATAGTGATAGTTGATCTTAGTTTTCCAGACCTGAAATGTTGCTCGTCGGGCAATGGATTTTGGTACCCGGACCCGAATGCATCTCAATTCCAAGCAGGGAATCTCAGATTGCTTGATTGCTATAAATCTAATCGTCTGCGGCAAATCAATTACGTTAAAAACGAAAATTGCAAGCTTCTCGATCTTTGTTTTGTCAGTAGCTTTGAACAGGCACCAAGGATATCCGTTGCTTCTTTCGTTTTAGTTAAAACGGTTCCTCTGCATCCCGCTTTGCATTTCACGCTCGAAGTTGAGAATCCGACGAATGCTCCCAACGTTGCGGATACCGTCAGCTACGCCTTTAAGAGTGCTGGTTATGACAGCATTCTCGGCAGTTTCTTGCGCATCGACTTGAATATTACTCTTGACACCGAAGATATCAACGTTGCAGTTCAGACCTTCTTCAAAATCATGAGCAATGCTATCGATCGCCTTGTTCTTATGCGGGTTACTCCAAAGACCATAAATCTACCGTGACAGTTCACTGCACTACAAAACCCCTTCAAAAAAATCTTTAAAAAAAATCAGCATTCAGACGGTATTTGAAGCATGGGGGAGTTTTGCTGCGATTCCAATACCCGCGAATCAACAGCGAATACAAATGGATGTCTTGCCACAGCCGTGAGCATTATCTGAGAAACATGCAGAAAAGGCTGAAAATAGATCCTAAGTCCTTCTGGGAACCTGTCAACGATCAAAGGCATGAATTGGGACTACCGTCAACGTTGACATACGGAGAATATACAGCATCGAATTGCAAAGACATTTGCTAACTTTTCAAAGCAAAATTCGAGGGCGCGTTCTGCTTCCAGCTATTGACACAGAGTCAAATTTCGCTAGCAACGAGTAATGTGCCGCTACATATCTAGTGATCCGTCACTAGACACACACTAGACGGACACCATCAATATTGATGATCCAATGATCCGTTCAGCTATTTCTAAAATGAAATCATCAACATCCGGATGGTATCCCTGCAGTTATTTTCAAAAAGTCAAAACCTCTGCGTTACTTGTTCCAACTCTCTTTAGCAACTGGAACATTTCCCTCGCTCTGGAAATAGGCGTACATGTTTCCAGTTTTCATATTATCTGCCTTACATACTGTAGTGAAGCGCTTTGGGGTTGGTAGTTCAAGACCCAGCCTTCAATCATTGCAAGCATTATATAGCCGATACACAGCACTGGTTCATGGCCCAACAAACATCGGTGTTGAATTAGAGTTTGTTCAGACAAATTTGAGAAGCTATTCAGCTATTCTAGAAGAAACAGCTGAATAGCTTCTCCAAAATTTGCTTGAACAAGCTCTAATTCAACACCGATGTTTGTTGGGGACTATGCCATCTACGACAACGAACCTTTTGACGTTCACAACATATGCAACAGGTGTTATGTGTAAGGGCATCTCCAACGGCGATCCAAATCGTGGATTGGATTTAATGTGTTAGACCAAGCGCAAAAACATCGCTGCAGCGGTGTTGTAAATTTTGGTTTATACTGGATCTATTTCGCATCATTTTAAAACTGGTATATGTTTTGGTCTATTTTTGCAGCAATTTGGAACAAGAAAAATACCCTTTCAAAACACTACACGCTACTTGATAATAATAATTATTGAGTTAAAGTTCAGCTTTTACCAAACAATAACTCAAATTTATTGAGTATATTCTGAAGGTATATTCTTGTTCCAAAAGTAACCGTGTTTGCTACGTGTGATGCTGTCGGTGGACAAAAAGTTGGGTTTACTCGCCTCGGATGCTGATAATTGCCTCTAGTTGCTCCCGGTGCTAATGAATTGCCTTTTCGGTTCATTCCTAAATAACGAATGCTTGTCTTATTTTTTAACAGCCATTGCATTTTCAGGAAAACGCTGACTAGATCGAAATGCGAAGGTTCCGAGATTTCGAATAAAATTTCGATTGCTCGGAAATGAAAAGTAATGAAATCTTCAAAGCAAACAATCTGTTTAATGATAGATTGGTCATGATAAGCACTTGCAAATAGCTCATACAGATAAATTTTGGAGAAGCCTCTAGTTGACTCTAGTTGTCGCATAACGTCCAGGAACACCTCCCTTGGTAAAAAGAAACGCAGAAAGTGCTTCTCGTTGTAGGTTTGCTTGTCGCTGAAGTAGTCCTGGAACAGCTTCTGATGACCGGCACTGGAAACCACGGTCGACGTTGGGGCGTCACCCAGGATGTGAACCTCTCCGTTTCGACTCTATTTTATCCGCAGCCAAAC
>JASCZW010004878.1:0-84183 GCA_034211315.2 Aedes japonicus
CGCTTTCAACATAAAATAAGGAATATTTTGAGCTTTTAATTGACTATTTTACGAACGATTACCGCAAATGTTAGAGAATATAACCAACTTCACTAAGGCATCACTATTTTGAGGTCTAGTCAAACGCGCACGAATTAAAAAAGTAAAATACAAATTCTTGCCATGAACTGCAATTTTTTTGCTCAGGCTTAGCTGAGTGGTTATGGACGCGAAAAAAAAGTTTAGTGTATTTTTTTCAATGAAAATCATGTAAAATAAAAATTAAACGAATTGATTATGTTGCTGCAGGTATGGATAATCGATTTAACATAAAATTCACTCAATAATTTTAGTTTTCGTGCATTTTTGTTATCAAAATCTTAACCACGGATTAAGAGCATCGCCAAATTTATGCTTTCCTAATTCCGTGTTTGAGTTTCTGTTCCAGAATGACTCTGAAAAAACGAATTCAGTTCACTGTGGATTGATTGCACAACGCTTAGACCTTGTAAGAAGTGGAGCCACCATCCGAGCTGCCTTTCGGATGTTTAATGTACCGGAAAACACGATCTGCGATCAAATCAAAAGCCGGTACACAAGTTCACATGGAGATCCGACAGTTCTTAGTCTTGAGGGTGAGAATCGTTTTGTCAAATGAACTGTTGACATGGCCAAAGCGGGATTCCCTATGAACACCCAACACCTTTGAGCTAATGTATCTCAGTACCTAAGACAGATGAAAATCAGGAACCCATTCAAAAATGGAGTCCCAGGAAGAGTGGAATGCCGGTTTTGGAAACGCCATCCAACCGCTTCGCCAAGGGTGCCAAGCACTCTGCCTTAAAACAGAACCATCGTAACCGAGCAACAAGTGAGACGATGGTTTCAAGAAGTTTCTTCATTTATTAAATAGAGTCATTTGGAGGGACCAATGAAACATCCAAAGCAAACCTCGAATATTTATAATCTTCAATAAAAGAAACAGAAGTGATGTGGATAGAGGGAAATTTTGAATTAATGTTCAATATTTACATATTTTTTGATAAATAAAGTTCTGGAAACGATGCTTTGACTATCGCTAGAATGATAAGCATTTTTAATATGAAATTTTATAAAATCTATAAGAAAAAACATTACCACGGAATTAGGCTCTCTTGTGCGCGGTATATGGAACTCCATGCTTGAAGTGCGCGGAATTAGGCAAATTAATGTATTGAACTATTCATACATTTTTTATGTATTACTTTTACAAAGCAACATAAATTATATTTTTGCTTCTAAATGTACACCCTACATAATTGAATGACGTTTGAAGAAATACAAATTGTTGTGAATTCATTTTTTATAACGGTTTTCAACTTGCAGTGTCGCTTACCTCACGGTAATAGGGCATGTCACGGTAATTGTGTGTTTTAAAACGATTGAATTTTAAACGTTTTGTAGTATTGTTGCTTAGCAAACAATACGGTTAGTTTGAATGCGAGAGCAATCATTACAAAGTTTCGAAAGATGCGGAGTGCTCCAAACATGGCCATTTTGTTTGGAAATCGTGTTTAGTCTTATTGTATATTTGAAATCTAACACATTTCATTTTGCAGAACATCTATTTCTTCCCGTTAATGGATTTTTAGTTTACTTCAAAAATATAGAGAACGTGCTGATTACTGGCAAATATGCAATCATTAAGCCAGTGGTCTTTTCTTACAGACTTAGACAATCTATATTTTTATGTGATCATTTGTTTGTTCAGGCTCAATCCAATCTTATGCAATACAAAGCAATACAATACAGAGTTCTGGTGAGTGTGAGCATTTTACTGAAATATCTGCATTTTGAAAATGAGAAGAAAGATTAGTACTTTCTATTTAATTTCAACTACCTTTATTGCTTATCTTGACAGATACGAGTATTTCGTCTACAATGTATTATTTATATATCGTTAATTTCTGCCATTTCTGCGTATCTGCCAAGATACTATAAGCAATACAGGTAGTTGTAATTAAATGGACATTAATAATCTTTCTTCTCATTGTCTAGTTACAATGCAGAGTGCACTTTTTGTATTTTTCACCAGATCATCTTCATAAAAACACACATGAAGATTTCCTTCATTGTGCAGAACAAATTTTATCGCAACTTTCTCCTGAAGTTAAGGTTCACATTTACGGTGGCATCAATCAACGCCATGACTTTATTATGAACTCAGAAAATGAAAGTATAATACTCCCAGTCTTTGGTGATAACGAAACATTGCCACTTATTTTTGATAAAACAACTAATCTTGAGCTTAACCAGATTTAGCACATTAAAAATCAACATGACTGCTATCTAGTGTTTTATTAACGAATATTTACGAAGATTTCTGCGTAACAGAATCATTGACTCAATTGTATGATGTGATGTATGATATGTACTACCACCCATTGTAGCACGGAAACTAAACCTGATAGCTGGCGAACCAGCCCAGTTGGCTGAAGGCCCCTTTAATAAAGACACATAAAAAAATCCGATAGCAGTGAGCTCTCCTCGCTGGTAGACTTGATCAAGCTTTAATAACCACTGATTATCCTAATCATGCCATTGTATGAAGGTCCAAAATAGGTTGGGTGGATCGATAGGCAACATCACTGATACGTATTCACAGGGATATAAAGAATCTCCTTCCAACAACAAGATTAAACAATTGGTCAAAAGAGCAAGCTATCTAACATGAGGATGCCCCAATGGGCGGGGAGAAGAGCCCGCCCTCTATTCACAAACTGTTAGCAATGGGAGTTGGCATTTCCACTCTCCCCATCCAGAGTGCTTCAATCGGGTGCCCTGATGGTCCTCCCATTCCCATGAAATATTTATATAATAGTGTATATATTTATGTTAATGAAAAATACTACAATCACTCGTATCTATTATTTAGGATCTCCATTCGGTGGATCCTGAAATGTAAGAACGTAAATACAAAGTAAAAATCATAAAACTTTCTTACGGTTACGTATCTTGATAAAACTTACTCGGTAAATAATTGCAATGTTTTTGCAACTTTCTTCCAAGAAATATATACTACATTCTCTGAAATCCAGAGTTTTCAAGGGATATTGGCGTGAATCAACTCCATGCGCAGGATATTTGACAGGCTCTGGAAGATTACTATGCCTCTAAAGCTTCAGGTCCTGATGGACTGCAATTTGTAGACATTTCACTAAATGCAATTAATAAAGGACACCACGTAGAAGCTCTTTAAATGGACTTAAGAAAAGCTTTTGACGGCATTTACATACCAATGATACTCAACAAGCTGCTAAAAATCGGAATTGAGCCAAGGCTCTTGAAATAGCTTGAATCTTACTTAACTCGGTAACAATAAATAATCAAAATTAATGGAAAATATTCAAACCCAATTCAAGTCACTTCGGGACTCCCCCAAGGCTCTTATTTATGACATTTCTTTCATTCTTAATAAATTAAAAGTATTAATTTATGCCGACGACATTAAAAATTTCCTGGGAATAAGGAATGATGAAGACATTAATGTATACCACAACGAAATTTACATTTTTGACATATGGTGCAATAAAATACTATTAGAATTGATTAAAAAAAATGCAACCACATGACATTCGACGACTGCAATGGTCTCATTTGAAAATTCAACTAAAACTTGTAAATTGTAAATTCAACTAAAATATTCCAAAATTATTTGTTTCCATACCTAGTCAACAACTACGAACTCCACAGATGTTCTCAACAAAATATAGCCAAAAAAATTACCCCAGACTTTTAACTGAACGATGGCCTTTTATAATCTTCACTGTGAAACTGTTAACTTTGCAATGCCTCGGAAAAACAACACATAATGTCAACCCGAAATCAGAACATTTTATATTTAAACTAGGTAGAGTTGACAAAATAAATGAATAAACAAAACGGGCCTTCTTTGCCGCTACGATCGTACACAACATACACAGTTTACCATATACAAGACATTGATTTGACCAGTAGTTGTATAAAGCCAGGGAAGATGTTTTGAGAATCAACTTCTTGATGGTATCATACACACAAAGCTGCAGCGTATTGCTGCACACCCAAAATATCACTAGTTATGAAGTTTAGAGCAGCTTCTTCCTCAACGTTCCCATCGTACTCAATTGACTCGTCCATTTCTTCAACATCCAGGTCGTAATCTATGAAATCAGATCCTTATTGAGCATCATGTAAAATTCTGCCAGCTTTAAGTTAGTTTGTTTCATTGTTGGTGGTGGTGATGGATTGTTGGATGGGTCTATTTCAAAAGTTTTTACTCATAATATTTCGTCTTTTAAGGCTTTGGCAGTTTGAGAAGCATTGTAATCATATGCTGCCAATGTTCGCAATACAAATTCGAGTCCATTAGGTACTGTACGCAAATAGCAATCAGATTCCTTCGAGTAGCGGAGTCCACTTTAATGTATATCATTCTATCCTTCAGTTCATTTTTAATCTCTGTTTTCAATGCCAATGCAGCTTTCTCTACATCCTCTGGAATGGTTCTGCGGTTAATACTGGGTAGTTTTTAGGTCTTTGTCAGAGTCCCTAGAAGATCCGCAAGACCAGGCTGATCGAGCATGTTAAAAGCAAACCCACCTACCGTAACCATCTTTACACTGTACTCCACCAACAACTCTCAGGTATCGGAACGGAATCTGTAGGAATCTTCCGTTTTGGACGGCGATTTTCAACCGCTTCCGCATCAGTGGTCATATCCTCTAACTCATCAGATGCACCGTTTATAATTACCTCTTTAAATTGTAGAAAGTATTAACCAAGAGCTCTTTCAAACAAATGTTGCACTTTGGATGGCTTCTCTCGCCGTTCCTCGAGAAGCACTCAGTAGCAACCTTTACTACGTCCTTCGTAAACTTAGCACGTTTTTCTGCTGACATTTTCAGACGCTTTGCATGTGCGCTTTGCTACGAAACAAGATGGAACCAATTTTATAAGCTTCACTCACAGCAAGACGGAAGAAATTTTAAGAACTCCACAAATAAGCGAATACTGAACTACTATCATCAGTGTATATAATATACTAGAATCAGTGAACACTGAGGTTTTATGAATGTGCTTGATTCGATCACACGGGAACGATGAAAGTATCACAGAGCGGGGCATTCGATTCAGAAAGGGAAGAAGTATATTGTACAAAAATATGTATACTCGATACTAAAAATCCGCTCCATTAAATGACAAACAACCGCGAAAACAGGCTGGGTAAAAGTCCAACACCAAAACGGCATACGCATTTTTCTAGAGATTAATATTAGGTATCAAGTTGCAAGTAACAGTTGGTTAGAAATTAAATAAAACGGAGAAAATATCAAAACAAGCAAAAATCTCCCACGACAAGAAGGTCCGTGCAGCAAAGGAGCTGTCGAAGTGTATCCGTAAATTGAATCCCTTGGCTACGGTGTTTGCCGAAGTTGAAAGCACTCGGATTCCCCGTTTGCCGAAGTTGAAACACTCGGCTTCCCCGTTTGCCGAAGTACAAACCACCGGGGTAAAGAAAAATGCACGGGCACTGGTGTCAGTGGTTTGATTTTCGCCCTGCGTGTACTATGTTGAGCACCGGCGCGGAGTGGTGATACTGATACACGCTGCGCTGTGTTTGCATGCCAAAGAGCCTTCCGTGCAGAACGGTTTGGTGTTTTAACCATGCCTGCCTTCCCTACTTATGATGGGTACATTACTTCACAAATAAAACTAGATTTGTAAACATGGTTATCATGAATTTATTAGGAATAAGTTTGATAACTTCAATGAAATGATTCCCGCAGTTATTTTGAAGTGATGGAAAATGATGCTCATTCCATGTTTGTATAGGCAAAAAACTTGAAATTTTCAAAAAATTTAACTCAAAAACGGCTCGATGAACATTTGAGATTTTTTCATATGCTTTGTAAAAATGTTTGAGTTTTCATAAAAAATATAAAAATAAATAGTCGTTGTGGTCCAACATTTTGAAAATCATAATAAACAAATATATTGACCATTTTAGCAAATTTGAGTACATTAATTATTTTAACCAATATTTTTAATAAAAACAAAAAGTAATAATCTTTCTATTTATAAAAAATATAAAAAATCGATTCAGTGGTTCAGAAGTTATGATTTTCTAAAAATAAAAAATTTCGAAAAATGTCGATTTTTTCTGGTAACCCTATATCGAACATGGTCACCCAAATAAAAAATAAAAAAATACGGGTCTTATTATTTTCGATGAAGAACATTCCAATCGATTTTGAGCAAAATCGGACAACTTTTTTCAACTCTATTCTTTTCCCGTGGAATCGCTGTATATATATATATATATATATATATATATATATATATATATATATATATATATATATATATATATATATATATATATATATATATATATATATATATATATATATATATATATATATATATATATATATATATATATAGATATATATAATTTTTTTTATATACATATTCTCTTTTTAGAGAGCGAATAACGGCGGTGTAAAAAAAAGCCAGAGAAGGCTTAGACAAGAGTTAGTGCTCATGTACCAACCGACTGACCGAAGTTGGAAACACCTGTGTTTCAGCCCACAAAAGAAGATAACATAGGAGTGCATCAACTTTCTTAGCTTCGTCACTCAAAACGATACTCTTATAAAACAAACAAACAAAACGACCTATATACAGATTTATAATTTCCAACTCCAGATGTCGACGAAGGTTGCATGAGTTCTCAGCATCTTCTTAAGTTGGCATCTAATCAACACTTCCCTCCCATCCCTTGCTGATCATACGGACCTGGCCTGGTGTTGTGCAAAGAGATCGATGGATGAAGAGCCTGTCACACTCAAGCTTCCATCGTCTCTACAACAGCCCACCCAGGACTATGTATGGTCGGAAAATGCTATACTATTTTTGAGAAAATTTAATTATTGTTTGGGAAAAAAAAGTGCTTTACGATGAATCGTTCTTAAGTTATAAATTTTTGAAGTCCGTGATGTTCAGGAAAATCGGAAAACTTCAATTTGCGTTCTCCAGAAAAACTGGTAACCCCGAATTTTTTTATATTAATTTTTGGTCATATATCCATGAGCCCTACGCGTGGACAAAGTTTCGTAACAATTTGAGACCCTTCGGCCTAAACTTGTACGATATTTTAAAAAAAAACCTCCCCTGTTCTTTTTTTAGTTCACTGCATCTCCATAAATTATTCGCTTATCTTTCATCGAAAGCTTGCTTTGCTTCCCATGTTTATCAATGCGACCCCTATTATCGACATTTTTACAAAATCTCCCGACAACGGTATGTGGTCAGAAGATTCTCTGAACGATTACTCGGGAAGAGAGGCTTGCACCACGGAAGGATTTGATTTTTAGCGCTGATGGAATACTAAAGTATTCGCCACAGTTTGCAAAATAGATTGTACTATCATTCATAACAGAATTCAAATATGCTTCGTTCCATAACGATAAAAACTTACCGTTTGTTAATGATAGATGATAGATTGGCCTAGTTAACGAAGCAGTGCTGTATTATAAACACAGATGGATACCGTCCGGGGGAAGCCCACAGGGCATTAGGTCATTTGAGATAACAATAGCTTGAGCTATGTGGTCATTTGGCATAATGCCGTGAAGCGTTATGGCCATGCCGTGTAGCATAATGACCAAAGGCGTAGCAATAAAGCAACACCATGCTGGAGGTGGCTGGGTTCGTTTCCCGGTCTGGTCTAGGAATTTTTCGTTAAGGAAAATTTCTCGACTCCCTGGGCATTGGGTATGATCGTACTTGCCACACAATCATACTAATGCAAAAATGGTACCCAGGCATCAATAACTCTTAATTAATAACTGTGGAAGTACATACACTAAGTTGAGAGCAAGCAATAAGCTTGGAATACTAAGATAGATAGATAATGACCATTTGGCATAACACTCTTGAAAAAGCATAGAATCCAAGTGGCATAGGCTTTTATCCATAGTAACTTTCTCTTCTTTTTTAACAGGCTGTTCTTTAAAGTATGGCACATTCATAGGATTCAGGATTAAAATTGAAATTTGAAAATCAGATGTTTTCTTCTCTGAAAAGTATCGACTTCTGTCAGAAGATCATCGCTATGGAAACGTCTGCAAACTTTCCGGAAAAAATGTGACAGGTGTCAAAAACGGAATCAGTGACAACCCCATTCCGAATGTTAGGTAAAGCAGAAGTCGTATGCCAAAAATAAACCCAAAATGAGCGGGAGATAGTTTCTCTCCCATGTAGGGGATTTGGGAGTACGAATAGACAGTTCGTTAGAACTATTTAAGCTATCGGTAGTATATGAGCACGATCAAGTGCACAATCTTTTACCAGTCAAGGTGGTGCATTCGTTCATGCCTTGACCTACCCCGCATGGGGATGCTTGGTAAAAGATTGTGTACCTGTTTTCGAAATACTACCTCACAATGCCCTCCGCTCAATTTCAAACTACTTCTATTCAATTTTCACCGCCTACGTGAGCTAACGGAACTATCAATACTTTCTCTTAACAACTTTGTTCTAGCAAAAAATTACTGTCTATTCCTAGAGCCTCATGGTGATGAGAAATTATTTCCTTCTCAAAAACAACATCACCATTCCGAATGATGGAGGTATGTAGTCCGTTGCTGGTAGTAGCGCTGCTCTTTAATATGTCGCCAGAACACCTTAGGATTGTGTTTCTGTTTAATTTGACGTCCCTGTTGACAGGATAAGAAATTGCACCGAACCAAATGTTTGTATCAATGATTACGCGTCACACGTACGTCTTAGGCCCGGCGCCCACTGATGTGGCGGAGGCGTGACATCTGCTAGCATGCCAAAATATCTTATAGACGTTCGCCGCATGCCGCAAGACTTTGACTCGATATTTTGACATGTTATGTGATGCCACACTTCCGCCACATCAGTGGGCGCCTCGACTTAGCCCAGGCGCCCACTGATGTGGCGGAGAAGTGATGTCTGCCAGCATGTCTGCCAGCATATCTTGTCGACGTTCGGTTCACGCCACACCACTTTAACTCGATGTTTTGACATGTTATGTAATGTCACATCTCCGCCACATAAGTGGGCGCCCAGCCTTAGTCGAGGAGCCCACCGATGTTGCGGCAGTGTGGCATCAAAGAATCGAGTCGAATTCTTCTTTGGTTTTTTGACCAAAGCCCATACAAAATATACGCTCCAAACAAAATTTCAAAAATATGTATGAAGAAAATTCTACGAGGAGGGAGCGGGTCTTCTAGTGAAGCATTCTATGAGGAAAATAATCACACGTTATAAATTAACTATGCACATGGCTATGCAGCTCTACATAGTAGGAGTTATAAGGTTTTGAAATTAAATGACCGATAAATTATAGATCAAAATCATTTAGGAGTGATACAGAAATTTTATTTTTGTTTATTTTATGCTGAATACAGATAGAAATAAGGCTAATAAAAATGAAATTCACGGCGATTCTTTTGAACAAGAATCCTTAATGATGAAACGAAGTTGCATCCACGAATAAACCCAATATGTTAGTGGGTTCAGAACAACAAACGTCTTATTAAGCATGTTTAAGCAAAGTTATAAATAGGTAAATATCGTTTCCAGCTCAATTGCTTTATGAGTTTCAATTAAAATTTTAATTGACCGCTACTTATTAGGCTGACATGTACTCTTCGAAGAAGTTTGTTTTCGTCAGATATGATCAAATTCCATCACCTGACATACTCTTAATACGGAACTGAACATCATGTATCTTTGAATTAACAACCCTAAATGTTGTCTCTCTGTTTGCCCCCGGCATTAGCCACTCGCCTTTTATCCATCTATAGTAGAAGCTGGGCCGTGATTTATGGAATTTCCTGCGTGTTAGTCATAAAAATAACAAGGACCAAAACTATGACAACTTACAGTTGGCTTTTGTGATACCAGGTTTATCAATCGTTTCAGGACATTAATTGAGGTTCGCCCTTGTGATATATTGATGTCCAGTGGGCACTCTTCTGTCGATGTAGTACTTGTTTCATTAGAAACAACGTCGAAAGGCGCACGACTTTCCGCATCAGGATCATGGATTACCACTTTTACAATAGCATCACTTGTTTCACCATCAGGATGTTCATTCTTTACTATACTTGCACTGGAGCCAGTATTGTAGATACCAGTCGTTATTTTATCCACTATCTTCGTTAATAATGTTTTTGGTTCTTCATCAAAATTTCGGGAAAACTCGGTTAAAGCCGTCGAAGAATGAAGATTCTTGTTCATTTTTATAATTTTTTAATTTTTACCAGTCTCAATCAACTTGAATTTCACTTTCACAATTGTTCATTTTAAACGCCTTTAATATTCGATTGATCCGAAACTGACAACTCGGGCGCGAGCCTAGAAAATGCAAGATCAGTCCATTTTTGTTCCTGCTCGGTCAGAGTGAGATGAGAATCACCGTTATCGGCTTCCGGATCAGGGAGTTTTTCGTAAGGCACCAATATCTGATCGTTAGGCAGCTCATCTGTAAGCCACTCGTTGTCAATCAAGTCTATGAGATATCCATCCGATGGTGGCTGTTTTGAATGTTGTGCAGGTCAATTATGGATTAGTAAATAAACTGCCGTGAAACGAAAACAAGTCTTGTATATTAAATCTATTAGGTTTTTGGTATGGCTGGCAAGACTGATTTATGATCAACGACAATGTTTAACTTACACGCTCGTTCAGATCTACTCTAAATAGAGTAACTTTCACTCAGTTTCGTATTACCATGCACGGTAATTCTGAGGTAGTCATTTTTTGACTACATTCTATGCATTTTAATTAACATACTCCATACGTCAAAAAGTGCCTACTTTTTAATCCCAAAAAATGAATACTTTTCAGTTCTTTTCTTATTCCAGTGAGGTAGAAAAAATGAATAAAAACAGAGCTGTCATCAAAGTGGAAATATTAATTTGTTCTATTTGACTGGCTTTACCGGAAGAAAGTGATAATAAAAATAATAGGTTCTTGCAAGCCAAATCTTAATCCAGTATCATGGACAGGCTATGAGGAACTAATAAGATTTTGTTTTTTATTTCTTTATTTTCAGCCGTTGGCACTAATTCGATCATTTAACTTGATCTATATCTATTGATATTATAACCTATAACCAGAATTGAAAACTTTCTTCTGCAAATCATCCAATTCCAGCAAGAAGAACCATGTTCCTTCCTTATGATGGAGTTTATTTGCATGTGTGGGGCTTTGAGATAAATCTATATGGAATGTTGTTGATTACAAAAAAGTCAGACCTGAAGTTTTTATATATTGACGCTAAGTTTCTTATTCATCTTATTTTCATAAAGTGATTATTTCCTAAACACAATCACATTTAAAAAATGCATAGTTTCTAATCTCTTTCACATGCTTAAAAATGCCTAAATTTTATTCACTTTTTGACGTATAACCTTTTTAGGCATTTTTGCATTAAACCTTTTTAGGCATTTTATGCATAAATCCAGTCTTCAAGCAAAGTGCCTACTTTGAAGTCATAATTGCATACTTTAGATTTACCGTGTGCTAAATGTCAAAAACTGAGTAACTTGATATAAGGAAACTGAGTAAATGCTACTCTGATTGTAAAAGCACTATAATTATATAAATAGAGTAATTACAATGAAGCTGTCAAAAGCGAAAATAAGTGGTTCAGTCGATCAAGAGTTATCACGATGGGATGGCTGTATGTTGTAATCAACAATAATTTTCACGTCAAAGTGCCGAATTCATTCCATGACCCAACAAACATCAATGCTGAATAACTGTATATTCAAACAAACTTGGAGAAATTGTTCAGCTTTTTCTCCTAGTCTCCAAATTCCAGTCTTCTTCTAATTTCTCCAAATTTGTTTGAAGAAGCGGTTATTCGACACTGATGTTTGTTGGGGAATACAATCAATCCATAAATTTACAAATTCAAAGTATTTCGACTCTTCCGTTTCGACTGGACAGTTGTCGGAAACAATCAACAATTTCATTAAAATAAAATAAAAAATAAAATTAGATACTGATTAACGTTAACTCAAATTTTGACAAGTGACCTAGTTAATCAGAATTGAGTAACTCTTTAGCTACTCTAATTAGGGTAGTTCCAGTTTTAACAAAACTGAGTCATTTTCTACTCAGTTTTGTAAAAATACAAACATACGTGACTGAGTAATGTTTACTCTAACTTTGACAGGTGATCTAGGTAATCAAAAATGAGTAAACTTCAATTACTCTAATTAGGGTAGTTCCACTTTTAACGAAACTGAGTCGTTTTCTACTCAGTTTAGAGTAATTACAAACGAGCGTGTATAGCGAATTCGTTTTTGATCCAGTTCCAAACTGGATCAGGTATCAAAATTGGGTCGGCTTGTTGTGTGTTAAACGTCAGTGGGTATGGTTTTATTCGTAACTCGTATCGGATTGAGGTTTGCACTGACAATAAGTTCGGGTATCGCAGGGTGGAACTAGTTCCAACCTACACGCTCGTTCAGATCTACTCTAAATAGAGTAACTTTCACTCAGTTTCGTATTACCATGCTAAATGTCAAAAACTGAGTAACTTGATATAAGGAAACTGAGTAAATACTACTCTGATTGTAAAAGCGCTATAATTATATAAATAGAGTTATTACAATTAAGCTGTCAAGAGCGAAAAAAACGTGGTTCAGTCGACCAAAAGTTATCAAGATGGGATGGCTGTATGTTGTAATCAACAATTATTTTCACGTCAAAGTGCCAAATTCATTCCATGACCCAACAAACATCAATACTGAATAACTGTATGTATGTTTGTCACAATAGATCTAAAAATTGGTCGCAGTGACGAAAATACCCGACACGGAATAAAAAAAAACTGTGTGTTCAAACAAATATGGAGAAATTGTTCAGCTTTTTCTTTTAGAAAGCCGAATAATTTCTCCAAATTTGTTTTAAGAAGCGGTTATTCGACACTGATGTTTGTTGGGGAATACAATCAACGCATAAATTTACAAATTCAAAGTAATTCGACTCTTCCGTTTCGACTGGACAGTTGTCGGAAACAATCAACAATTTCATTAAAATATTCCTGGTGCAGTTGAAAACCGGAATATAGCAGTCGCGCCAATCGATTTTACTCCCGTTCTATGAATTCAAACAGTGGCGCATCTAGTGCGCTGTATAGCGCATCAGATGCGCCATACAGCGCACTAGATGCGCCATTGTTTGGACTTATGGAACGGGAGTAAAATCGATTGGCGCGACTGCTATATTCCGGTTTTCAACTGCACCAGGAATAAAATAAAAAATAAAATTAGATACTGATTAACGTTAACTCAAATTTTGACAAGTGACCTGGTTAATCAGAATTGAGTAACTCTTTAGCTACTCCAATTAGGGTAGTTCCAGTTTTAACAAAACTGAGTCATTTTCTACTCAGTTTTGTAAAAATACACACATACGTGACTAAGTAATGTTTACTCTAACTTTGACAGGTGATCTAGTTAATCAAAAATGAGTAAACTTCAATTACTCTAATTAGAGTAGTTCCACTTTTAACGAAACTAAGCCGTTTTTTACTCAGTTTAGAGTAATTACAAACGAGCGTGTAGGTTCAAAAACGAATTCGATATTAGAATACCTCACTTAGTGATCCTCAGAGTACACAGATATGCGGAAATTCAATCCGACGATTTGGCAACGGTGTTCGTTTTGTTTACAAAAGCTGCTAACACTTCCGCAGAGTAAAATGTTACAGCCTTGTGCGTGACTTCATCGTTGTCAGCTTTTATTGTTTACATTTATAACGTACAAGTGATTTGTTTATTATTTATTTAAAAAACTATCAACTATGAAGTGTATTGCAATGTTTTGCACAAACCGCGGAGGTGTTAAATCATCGAATTGCGTCAACATAAACTACGTCTTGAATATTGTTGGTGTACACCAATGTATCACCGTATATGTACATTACAAAATCGAGACAAGACTGGAAGCGGGTTGGCCGAAAACTGTCATATGGACGAATAGTAACTTTCCGAATACTCTGATGATAACTATTGCAGACTTGAATGAGTATGTAGGTGATTCCTAATGTTGAGTTCAGACTTGGCGAATTCATTATTGAACGGCTATGAGGGAATCTGCGATCCAAACACACAGACAGAATTAGACACTGGGGCATTTTTGATTTTTGAAGCGTAATAAATATAAACCATTTATTTTAACTCCATTTCAATACTTAGCAATCGAAACATTTCAGCAAACAGTAAACATGCTCGTTTGGCTCAGATTTTGACAGTTCTCGCTGCTCGATTGGCTCAACATGGCCGCTTCCGCATATCTCTGTACTCTGAGGATCACTAACCTCACTATCCATGTTGACTGCTGTAGCCAGGGATGCCAGATTTTTTTTTCAAACATCTGTTCTGAAAATTTGAAATGTCTGGGAATGCCTTTAAAAGTCTGTAAATTTCTTTTTAGAAAATAAGACTTCTTTCAACAAACAGACGTAATAAGAGAGCGAGTTATGTCATTATCACTATTTGTGTGATTATGTAAACATTTCTTAAATTGGATTTTACACTTTTGTTTCTTATTTTTAAAGCGACACTGAAGCTTGAAGCATTCGCATAGATGACACGATTTTATATATTTTTTTCCCCCTGTAACGCTCTTTCCAGTTTTGTATTTCAAAATCAAAATTAAGTTTTCATATGATAAATTCAACAGACCTTTTTTCTGATTCAACAATAACCATTGAAGGTGTGTTCCATATTTTAATATGGTGTTATCATCACTCATGATCATCAATATCATTATGGACATATGAATAATTTTTGTGCAGACTGCTTCTTTGGTTAGTCAGTGATTATCTCTTAAATTTCAGCGAAACTCTCTCCTTATCTTCTGCAAGGCTCTTTGCTTTATTCTGGGAAGTTTCCTCCTGAAATTCAGGCAAAATACTTCATTAACTTCTTGGCAGTCCCTGCGTATTTTTTTCGAAATTTAAGTACCCAACCTTACCTCCCAGATATATTTGGTAATTTTTTCCTGACCATAGTTACTTTCTAAACTTCTGATAAGTCCTATCCTGAACTACGAGGAAAGTTCCTGCAAAACTTTGAGAAAGTACTCTCCAGAATTGCTTAGAAAATCTTCTTAAGTTGTTAAAAGTTTCTTCCTGAACTTCTGAGAAGTTCTTTTCTGAAAAGTTTCTGAAAAGTTTCTTCCTGATTTCATCAAAATAATCTACCATAACTTCTGGAATTTCGTGAATTTCTAGAAGTTCTCATTCAGAAATGCTGGAATGTTCAAAAAGGAACCTTAGGGAAGCTCTCTAGCACTTCTGGGTAGTTCCAACTAAACTTTTGGTCTCTTTGCATCTTATGAGAAGTCCTCTTGTGAACTTCTGAGGAGTTCTTTACTGATTTTTTTGAAAAAATCTTTCTTGACCCTACAGGTAGTGCCCTCTCTGGTAAGTTTCTTCCTGAAATTCGGGGACGAAGAACATTGGGGAACATTCCGGAACTATTGGGAAATTCGTGCTCAAATTAAAAGGAAAAACCTCCAATGCTCCTGGAAAGTTTCATTCTTTTCTCTCTAAAGAATTTTGAGAAATCCGTATTCTGAAATGCAGAATGTTCTCTTCTGAGCTCTGGAAAAGCTGCCAAGCACTTCTAGGAAGTTCCAACTAACCGTTCGAGAAGTTTCTTCTGGAACTTCTGGGAAGTTATTTCCTGAACTTGTGAGAAGTTCTTTCCGCAACTTCTATGACGCATCATCCTGAGGATTTTTTTTCCTGATTTTTTGAGAAATTATAGGTAGTGCCTATAATTTCTGGGAAGTTCAGTCTTGATTTCTGGGAAGAATTCCAAAACCTCTGACAAATTCCAAACTTTAAAGAACTTCTGAAGCTCTGATGAGTCCTCTCCTGACTCTTGGTGAAGTTCTGTCTGTAAATTCTTGTAAGTATGATCTTGTACTTAGGTAATGAATTTTTGAAGATTCTTCTTGCATGAACAGCTTGCTCCCAATACTTCTTAGTAGTTTCTACCTGACCATAGGAGGAGCTTTTTTTTCGAGGAAGTCTCTAAATTTTTCAAATGTAATTTTATTGTTGTGAACCTCGACTTTCGGTGTGGCTTAATAGCAAATGACCCATATTACCAACGCGTTGACAGTAATTTTTCGCATGGGTTTGAACACGCGTGAGATTGAACACTACCATAAGTAAGGACTCCATGTTACTCTCGGAAAGGGCCTATACAATACTTATCTCCGGGCCCATTATGTCTCCAAGAGGCCTACCGCTTTCGTTTCTTCAAGGATTTCTACTTTAAATGATACCTACGATATTTTAAAATATTTCAACAAAGATTCTTACCAAATCTACTATAATGTTCAGATCCTCATACGTTTTAAATCCGAACTTCAGAGAATATCTTTATTTGAAATTTAAAAAATATTTTAAATGTCTGTAAAAGTCTTGCACATAAATAAAATGTCTGCTAAATGTCTGCATCGTTAAAAAAGTCTGCAATTAAAATGAAAAGTCTGCAAATTTACAGACATGTCTGTGAATACGGCATCCCTGGCTGTAGTAATTACACTCACGGTCGTTTTCGAAAACCCATTATTGGGTAAAAAAAACACCCATATTCGCTAGAAGTGGCTCTCCTCATTTAATAGGTAAACCCGATTTACCCATTAACGGGTAAAAGCAGTGTATGTCAAAAAATGGGTATTTATTCCTCCATTGCAAAAAAGCCAGAATTTCTCATAATGGGTAAAATATTACCCATTTTTGCATATAGATTATGTAGCATTTCGGTAGTTTATAAATTCATGGTTTTCAGGGAATTTAATCAATAAATGCAATAAATAATAAAGAAAATACTTGTATTTGTGTTTATTCATGCCTTTTCTGATATGCTTATGGAAACAAAAAATCCATCAATATATCTAATTAATCCTCCAATCGAGCATTCACATCCAAGTTATTTAGCTGTATATACACGGATAGAAGTTTTGTTGTATTGAACCAAAAATTATAATTGTTGAATATAAGGAAAACATTTCTTTTGAAATTATATTGTATTTTATTGTTTTGATAAAATTATTTCATATTTTTTCAATGTAAGATTCTGTTTGTTTTGAATGAACTACTTTTCAATTTAAACTATTGTCGAAATAAAAATATAGTGTTTTTGATTCAACAATAGTTTATTTGAATTGAGTGTAAATTAATGTTTTAATTCACAAATGAAATGCAAGAGCAAGTTATATATACTATTTCACATGATATAAGCAAATATACATAAAAAAACAAAACATTTTATGTTTCTAAACTATGCTTTTTCTTTTTATAAGTAAAAATATATTTTGTGTAAATCTTCACGAGTGTGTATGTTGAGTACATTTAGATGAGAGTGCAGTGCAAGACCGCTTTGATTTGTTTTGATCTTGTGCAGTCATTATAGGAATTACAGGTGATTGAAGGTTTTTGAAACGTAGTTTCTTAAGTTTTAATTCCCAAGAATAAAACAGCGATTCTGTTTTAAAAATTTAGTGGTCTTCAAATAATTAAGAAAAGGTCCCAAATTACCATTCCATATATTTTGAAAATAAAATTAAAATAAAATAAAAACAATAATAAGGCTCTTATTAAATCAATAATAATTTTTTTATTCCTACTACGTTTTTTGATGTTCTTTGACAAATATATATAGTTGAAATGACAAGAAATGTCTTTTAAAAGCAAGAAAAATATTGTTGCTGGTCCAGCTGTCAATTTTACAGCTTACGTCAGAACAGTAAAAACTCGTATTGATATAAAAAGATCTTTTTTATTTTTATAATCCATGCATTTTCAAAAAAACAAACAGACTGGATTGTTGAAACAAAAATTATTTATTTTGCGTCCGAAACAAAATGAAATTCTTTTTGATTATACGTCGAATATTATTAGATTTACAATATTTTTTTTTGCGTGTATGAAAACAAAATGTTGATAGTAAAGTGTTGAGGTTATGCCCAAATTTGATGTGCTGATCCAAATCACCCAACGTATTTTCTTCGATATATACACAGCCATCAATTGGGTAGGGATAACCTTTAATAATATTTAAAATAAATTAGCGTTTCAAATAAATAAAAATAATACTTATTACTGAAAGACTGAAGGGTAATAGGTATTATTATTTTTTTTTTTTTTTTTTTTTTTTATTTCTTTATTATTGTGGCTTTCAGCCCAGGAGGCTGAAAGCCACAATAATTAAGAAATAAAAAAAAAAAAATATAATACTTATTACCCTTCAGTCTTTCCGTATGAATCTGTGATCAACTTCATTCTAAGTTCCTCCATGTTCCATGTTCCACCAACTTTGAACTGTTTTACACCCATTTTTTTGTTTTATGAGATTTCCTCTAATGGGTATTTTTTTACCCATTGTGTGATTGAGAAATTCCTCCATTTTATGACAGATAGGATCCTCTCGAGAGCTATTTGAAGCTCTCGAGAGCTATTTGAAAATGGGTGTTTTTTTACCCATTAATGGGGTATTGAAAACAACCGTGCTCAAAACACAATCCCGTTCATTTGTTTACAGTCCCTAAACTCCCGCTTTACTTTACTCAATTTTTGAGTACAATTGCACACTCAGAAAATTTTACAGTATTCGGTAATTTTTTACCGAACTTTCAACAGCTGAACTGTTCGGTAATTCGATTTAACGGATTTCGGTAAAATTTGACAAGCTCCGGTAATTTCTTTACCGGAATACTGTGAAATTTCACCAAAATCCGGTAAATTGGATTACCGAACGTTCAGCTGTTGAAAGCTCGGTAAAAAATTACCGAATACTGTACAATTTTCTAAGTGTGTGTATACTATCTCTTTTTGCCTTACGGAAATTTTACTGAATTTCGTTAAAAAGTGGATCAACTCAATTTTGGGTAGATCCACTTTTTACGAAAATTGAGTAACATATCCGTGAGAGAAAAAGAGATAGCATACAGTTGTACTCAAAAATTGAGTAAAGTGAAGCGGGAGTGTACACGCTAAGACAAGAAAACGGAAAATTCGGTAAAAAATACCGAAAATCGCACAAAAGTGCACATACTGAAATTATCGGTAAACATGGATTACCGAAATTTCGGTATTGCTGGAAAACCGAGAAAAACATTAATATTTACTTATTTTTGTACGGTATTTTTTACCGAAACTGCTAGCAGCTCAATGAGAGAATTTTTAACCAAATTTAGGTAAAATATAACGATAAAATCTGTAAATCCACTTTACTGAAACATTAAGTAAAATCAAACGTTTTGTTTCGGTAAATTATACCGATACTTTAGGTTTTGCTACCAAAACCTAATTTTCGGTAAAATGAAAACCGTATTCTCGGTAATCTTATCTTAGCGTGTACACTACACGCTAAGATCAGATTACCGAAAATACGGTTTCAATTTTACCGAAAATTAGGTTTTGATAGCAAAACCTAAAGTATCGGTATAATTTACCAAAACAAAACGTTTGATTTTACTTAGTTCTTCAGTAAAGTGGATTTACAGATTTTATCGTTATATTTTACCTAAATTTGGTTAAATATGCTCTCATTGAGTTGCTAGCATTTTCGGTAAAAATTACCGTACAAAAATAGGCAAATATAAATGTTTTTCCCGGTTTTCCAGCAATACCGAAATTTCGGTAATCCATGTTTACCGATAATTTCAGTATGTGCACTTTTGTACGATTTTCGGTATTTTATGCCGAATTTTTGGTTTTCTTGTCTTAGCGTGTATAGTCACTACACGCTAAGATAAGATTACCGAAAATACGGTTTTAATTTAACCGAAAGTTAGGTTTTGGCAGCAACACCTAAAGTATCGGTATAATTTACCGAAACAAAACGTTTGATTTTACTTATTTTTTCAGTAAAGTACACTCTTAGAAAATTTTACAGTATTCGGTAATTTTTTACCGAACTTTCAACAGCTGAACAGTTCGGTAATCCAATTTAACGGACTTCGGTAAAATTTGACAAGTTCCGGTAATTTTTTTACCGGAATACTGTAAAATTTCACCGAAATCCGGTGAATCGGATTACCGAACGTTCAGCTGTTGAAAGTTCGGTAAAATATTACCGAATACTGTAAAATTTTCTAAGTGTGTAGATTTACAGATTTTATCGTAATATTTTACCTAAATTTGGTTAAAAATGCTCTCATTGAGCTGCAAGCACTTTCGATAAAAATTACCGTACAAAAATAAGTAATTACTAATTTACATTAGGGAAGGTCCATTAATTACGTCACGCAGTAAGGGGGGAGGGGGGGTTTGGGAAAACGTGACGATCCATACAAAAAAATGTGAAGGTCCATACAAAAAACGTGACACAGGGGGGGGGGTTATAAAAAGTCATTTTTTTACGTGACGTAATTAATGGACGTTCCCTTAATTGTTATGTTATTTATTCTCCGTGCGACCCGCATAACGAAAAACAATTTGCTATATAGTTAAAACTATACTTCGAATGTAAGATATATTATCACATTTTATGTTATTGTTGTCGAATAGTTGATTCTTATTTTCACCATACAACCTCTACATTAACACATATTGTTAATGTATACCATATTGTCATTGGAAGGTTTTTTATTGTCTGTACTCGGTCTGGAGTATATACTAACTTTTTGGCATAAAGTACAGCAAAAATTTCGTTCGTGAAAATTGCCATTTTTTAATAGTAACCTAACTTAACCGCCTATTCAACATATTGTTATTTGGCCTGTTACCATATGACATATTGTTAAAACTATACAGGAGATTGTTAGTTTATAATTGACAACTATAAGGGTAAATGTCGTAAAAATAACGGAAACAGTCGTCAACAATAAGGGAAAGGGTACAGGAATGGTTTGTGATTATGCGGGGAGGAGTAACGATTATGATGTAGAAGGAGATGTTCGCTCATCACCATGAGGCACCAAGAGTGAACATTAATGTTTTTGGCTAGAATGAAAGATGTGAAGAGAAAGTGAAAGTTCCGTCATAGTGCGGCAGGTAGGAAATCTAATAGAAGTTTTTTGAAAATTGAGCGAAAGGGCATCCCAAGTAACCACGAGGCTGTAATAGCATGCATATATAGGACATATGTATTACGTCTAGTGCATCATTGAAGTTGGATTAAAGCTGAAAAGGGCCCCACTAAGATCGGACTAATGCTATATCTTTTGTAATGCCATAAGAAATTGTTAAAGTAGCATTATTGCATTGGTAATGCATCACTACATTCTTAAGCTAATCTAACGCTTCATGACTTGACAACTGTTGAATTGATGCGATCCTGCATTACCGATGTTGATTTTGGGTTAAATAAGTGCAATGATATAACCCAAGTAACCACAAGCATTATATCATAACACTAATTCGACCGACTATCAGCAACAGTAATACCATATCACATTTTTTCAACAACTCCCATGCTATGTAGCATTACCTATACATAAAACATGTTATGATGCATTACTATATTTCTACAAACAGCTTAACGTTAAATACGCATTAAATGATCCATTAATGCATTGTCTCAATAAATGCTTCATTGCTAGCTAAAAAGTAGCATTGGTGCAATATCATCTGGATGACGTTTTCCAATTTCACTTTGGAAAAGAAAAACATATCACCTTCATTCTCCTTAACCAGAAAGTTTGATTCTTAAAATTTCAGCAAAAAGTATGGATGCATTATGGGGAGCCGCGGGTTTTTCTGGTTGTGTATTTTCAGAGGACGGAGCTGTTTTTTCAATCTTTATTCTCATATTTATCATTTTCATTAATGATCCAGTTTCAACCTGCACCGGGCATCAAAATTGTGTCGGCTTGTTGTGTGATGAACGGCGGTGGGTATGATTTCATTTGTAGCTCGAATCGGGTTGAGGTTTGCACTGATTAAAGGTTAGGGTATCGCAGTCTCAATGGCGTGTTTAGCAAGAAAAATCTAAAAATAGCTGCATGAAATATGTTTTTATAGAACGACAAAGAGGATTGCCCAGTGAACACGCGAACGGTACAGTTCGTTCGGTCCGCTTTCCGTTGTTTTGGAAGCTTTTTACGAGTTGTTTAGTCTTCAGAAAAAGGAATTTCTCAATCGCCAGTGGAATCGTCGCGAGTGAAATCAGTTTTGATTTACTGAAGAAGAGAACATTGTGTGATAAGTGGAGCAACAGCGTCATTAATTGCAATTAGCAATATTGCCACGATCGAGAAGCCATATTGTTCCGAATCTATACGGCACGCATACCAGCAGCCCATCGTGTGAAGCGTGCATTCTTCCATCCACCAACTACCACCGACCAGCAACATCATCGTGATCGTTCAGCTCCACGCTTAGACGGTACACGCGGTCACTCATCGTCGCTCGGCAGCAGCAGCACACATTCGTCGCCCAGCTGCAGTAGATCCGTGATACATATAAGATAAGTTTTTTTAGTAGTATATAAGATAAGTGATTTTCATCGTAGTGTGTGTGTGTGAGTGTGGAGAGTGATTGATAGTGTGTGTGAGAGTGTACTTAGTTTTAGTTTTTTTTTTAGGTTTAGTTTGTTTATCTGTGATTGATTGTAGATAATTACGTTAGTGGTTGAGCGTGATAAGCTCCCACAAGCGAGCCATGGATGATTTATCGCAAGATGAATCATCTATGGCACGAAATGATGAGGTAGCTCATAGAGTTACCAGATCACGTGCTTATCCAGACAGTTCAACTGGTCCATGGGTTGTTTATTTTCAGCCCAAATCGAAACCTCTGAATGTTTGTCAGATTTCTGATGATCTGACGAAGCGATTCTCGGCCGTGACCGAGATATTAAAAGTAAGACCGAATAAACTTCGGGTCGTTGTGTCCAACCTTAAGCAGGCGAATGAGATTGCTGTCTCTCAGTTTTTTACACTCGAGTATCGGGTATATATCCCAGCTCGGGGTATTGAAATCGAGGGTGTGGTCACCGATACGAGTCTGACCCCTGAGATCCTGCTGAAGCGGGGGGTTGGTCGATTTAAGAACCCTCTGCTGTCACCAGTTAAGATACTGGATGTGCGCCAACTTGGCGCAGTGTCGACCAATAAGGGTGAAAAAAAGTTTACACCATCAGACTCGTTTCGCGTGACCTTCTCTGGCTCAGCCCTCCCTCAATACGTCGAGTTGGGAAAACTTCGGCTACCTGTGCGATTGTTTGTACCTCGGGTCATGATCTGCCAGAAATGCCAGCAGATGGGACATACGACCTCCCATTGCGGCAATAAAGCGCGCTGCTCCAACTGCGGGGAGAAGCATGAGGATGGCGCGTGCGCAGACAGCACACCTAAATGCGCTTTTTGTAAAGGAACTCCTCCTCATGCTCTCTCATCGTGCCCGGCGTACAAACAACGCGGGAAAAATTAGAACGCTCGCTAAAACAGCGTTCCAGGCAATCTTTTGCTGAAATGGTGAAAAAGCCTCACCATCACCCGATGCCAATACAAATCCCTTTGCTCCTCTGTCAGATGACGAGTCTGACTTTGATTCGGCTGAAGAGGGAACATCGTTCACTTTTCCGGAAGGTGCTTCAAGGAAGCGAAGACGCGTCCGCCCACGGAAAGTTGCTGAAAAGAAGCCCGAGACCAGCTTGCCCAATTCAAGGAAAGGTGGAAAAAGGAAAATCCTAATCCACCTGGTTTTCGTAGTACTAACTACACCCAGGACTTTCCATCTCTCCCGGGGACATCCAAAACCCCTGAAGCCCCAATTTTAAGAACAGAAGCCCCCTCCTCTAGTGGGCTGTTCTCATTTGATGACATTGCCGAAGGTATCTTTAAGTACCTCGAAATTTCTGACCCTCTCAAAAGCATTGTTATGGCAATGCTTCCCACTGTGAAAACTTTTTTGCAGAAATTAACATTAAAGTGGCCCATCCTTGCAGCTATCATTTCCTTCGATGGATAATTTTCCAAATGAGGTCGGGGATTTGATCACTGTTCTACAGTGGAATTGTCGAAGTTTGATTCCTAAATTGGAATCTTTTAAATTTTTAGCTCACACTACCGGTTGTGATGCATTCGCTCTTTGTGAAACATGGCTCTCTTCCGAAATCAATCTTCCGATTCATGATTTCAATATTATTCGTCTTGATCGTGAGGATTCACGTGGAGGCAGGGGGTAAGTCACTCGACCACCTTGTGTTACCACCCTAATAAACACAATCCGCCACACTTCGAACACACTCGCCACCACATGAAAGATAAATTAATATCTGGCACCACTTACACGAATTGATTGTTTGTTTTTGTTTCCCTCTCGCTTACACAAATTTAATTCAGACGATGTATATGTTAGCATGTATTAAACGTCTAAACCGTGCATGGTTGCCAATAAACATAAATTCACGATTGTAGTTTGTGAAATCACAAAAAACACCTTCTGCCACCCCCAGAAACACATTCGTACACGATCAACACAAACACAACGTGGCAGAGTTACTCACCCCCTGCGTGGAGGGGGAGTACTTTTGGGGATCAAAAAGTGCTACTCCTTCTATAGAGTGACTTTTCCTCCTATTCCAGGTATTGAAGTTGTCGCATGTCAGGCTGTTATTAAAAATAAAAGCCTTTGCATTGCTTCCGTTTATATTCCTCCAAGAGCCTCCATTAACCGAAAACAACTCTCAGATGTTTGTTCGGTTCTTCCTGCTCCGCGGTTGGTCATGGGAGATTTTAACTCTCACGGTACAGGCTGGGGAGAACTGTACGATGACAACCGGTCTTCCCTGATATATGACCTCTGTGACAACTTCAATATGACAGTTCTTAACAATGGAGAAGTAACACGTTTGGCTGGTACATCCTCAGTTGGCAGTAGATTAGACCTCACACTTTGTTCGAATTCATTATCGTTGGATTGCACATGGAATGTGATTCAAGATCCCCACGGTAGTGATCACTTGCCCATAAAAATTTCGGTTGCCACCGGGTTCAATCCGTCGAAATCTGTTAACGTCACGTATGATCTTACCCGTCACATCGATTGGACAAAGTTTAGGACAGCAGTAGATGAAGCCGTAACGACGGTAGAAAGGCTTTCACCGCTGGAAGAGTATAACTTCCTCTCCAACCTGATCTTAGACAGCGCGCTTCAAGCTCAAACTCGACCAGTTCCAGGGACGTCATCTCGCAGGAAACCTCCTTCTCCATGGTGGGATCAGCAATGCACCGAGGTTTACCGTAAAAAGTCCGACGCGTTTAAAGTTTTCCGTAGACGTGGAACACCTGAGTACTTCGAAGCATACACGGCTCTCGAACGCGAACTTAAGAGCCTCATCAAGGCCAAGAAACGCGGTTACTGTCGAACATTCGTGAACGGGCTATCGCGCGAAACGTCGATGAGTACTCTTTGGAACACGGCGCGAAGGTTGCGTAACCGAGCTACGAACAACTAGAGCAAAGAGTACTCGGACCAATGGATCCTCAAATTCGCGCGAAAAGTTTGTCCAGATTCTGTGCCGGCACGGATCATTCCTCGCGAAACCACGAATTCGATAGATGAGATCAGCCAACCTTTTTCAATTGTAGAACTCTCTCTCGCACTCCTTTCGTGTGGCAATACGGCTCCAGGAGCTGACAGGATCAAGTTCAACTTGCTTAAGAACCTCCCAGACGTGGCGAAGAGGCGCATGTTGAACTTGTTTAATCAGTTTTTGGAGCTTTACATTGTACCGGATGATTGGAGGCGGGTAAGAGTTATTGCCATTCAAAAACCTGGTAAGCCCGCGTCCGACCACAACTCCTATCGACCCATCGCGATGTTATCCTGTATTCGAAAGTTGTTGGAGAAAATGATCCTTTTCCGTCTGGACAAATGGGTTGAGACGAACAACCTGCTTTCAGATACTCAAAATGGTTTCCGTAGGGGTAAGGGAACGAACGACTGTCTCGCGTTGCTTTCCACAGATATTCAGTTAGCTTTTGCTAAAAAAGAGCAAATGGCTTCTGTATTCTTGGACATAAAGGGGGCTTTTGATTCAGTATCTGTTGAAGTTCTTTCAGATAAACTCCACGCTTGTGGCTTTTCACCATTAATGAATAATTTTTTGTACAATTTGCTGTCAGAGAAACATATGAGCTTTTCTCATGGAACCTCTACAGCTTCACGATTTAGCTACATGGGTCTCCCCCAGGGATCATGTTTAAGCCCCCTTTTGTATAATTTTTATGTCAAAGACATTGACGGTTGTCTAGGTGACAACTGTACGTTGAGACAACTTGCAGATGACGGCGTAGTGTCTGTCACGGGACCCAATGGGGTCGATCTGCAAGGACCCTTACAGGATACCTTGGACAATTTGTCTACTTGGGCTTTAGAGCTAGGTATCGAATTCTCTACGGAGAAAACTGAGTTGGTAGTTTTTTCTAGGAAGCATAACCCTGCACAACCGAAGCTTCAAATTTGGGGTAAGCCGATAACTCATTCTATGTCATTTAAATATCTTGGGGTCTGGTTCGATTCTAAGTGCACCTGGAGATCCCATATTGAGTATGTGAAGCGAAAGTGCCAGCCAAGGATCAATTTTCTCTGCACAATTACCGGAACCTGGTGGGGAGCTTATCCACAAGATCTTCTAACGTTGTATCGGACAACGATTTTGTCGGTTATGGAATACGGTAGTTTTTGTTTTCAGTCAGCGGCTCGGTCGCACTTCATTAAACTGGAACGTATTCAGTATCGGTGTCTTCGTATCGCGTTAGGTTGCATGCACTCGACTCACACCATGAGTCTTGAAGTGCTGGCTGGCATGTTGCCACTCTCGGATCGGTTTTCAGAATTATCTCTCCGGCTCCTCACCAGGTGTGAAGTTATGAACCCCCAGGTGATCGAAAATTTTGAGAAGCTTCTTGAGTTGAACCCTCAAACGCGCTTCATGACTTTGTACCATTTGTACATAACACAGGATGTCAGCCCTTCGCCGAATATTTCCAATCGTGTTTGCTTCTCCGATTTCGACAATTCGGTTCATTTTGATTTATCCATGAAGCAGGAGCTTCGTGGAATCCCAGAGCATCATCGTCCTATGATTGCTCCGGTGATATTTGCTGCAAAGTTTGGCCAAGTTGATTCCACTAAATCGTTTTTCACTGACGGATCTTTGATAGAGGAGTCAGCAGGCTTTGGTATATTTAATGAAATTTATAGCGCCAACCGTAAACTTCAAGCTCCTTGTTCCGTATATGTCGCTGAATTAGCGGCAATACATTTTACGCTAGAAATTGTTGCCCGGAACACCGGATCAGTACTTCATTTTTACGGATAGTCTCAGTTCTATAGAGGCTATTCGCTCCTTGAGGCCGGTAAAGCACTCCTCGTATTTTCTCATGAAAATACAGGAGCTTCTAAGTGCTTTATCTTCGCGTTATTTTATCATCACCTTTGTATGGGTCCCATCTCATTGTTCAATACCGGGCAATGAGAAAGCGGACTCGCTTGCAAAGGTGGGCGCTATGGAAGGCGATATTTATGATCGACAAATCGCCTTCAACGAATTTTTTACTATTTTTCGTCAACAGTCACTCGTCAGCTGGCAGTATAAATGGAGTAAAGGAGATTTGGGGCGATGGCAACATTCTATCATCCCAAAGGTGTCGAAGAAACCGTGGTTTAGCGGGATGGATGTGGGTCGAGACTTCATTCGTGTCATGTTTCGCCTCATGTCCAATCATTATTCTTTGAACGCTCATTTATACCGGGTTGGGCTGAGCGACAGCAATCTCTGTGAGTGTGGACAAAGCTATCAGGACGCAGATCACGTTATTTGGTCATGTGCTGAGCATCGTGGTTTCAGATCGAGGCTTTATGATTCCCTTCGGGCTCGAGGTAGACAACCCAATGTGCCAATTCGAGATATTTTGGCTGTACGTGATTTGGAGTACATGAAACTCATTTATGTGTTTTTGACTAACATTAGTCTTAGATTGTAGTTAGTTTAACCTGTATGTTTATTTTAAGTTTTTTTTTATCTGTGTATGTGTGTGTGTGTTTTTTTTCTTTTTCAAAACATGTTCAAGTCAAAAGAAAACCATAAATTGTATAGTTATAAGTGTTTCAATAATTTAGAATTTAAATTTAATGTGTTAGGTAAACCATACTTTAAATTCCCACCCTCTTTCCCATCCGTAATTTGTAATTCCTATTAACCTCGAGACGGCCGCGAGTAATCGGCTCTATCCTCCTAACTTTAGTTTTAAGACAAATGATGTATAAAAACATGAAAATTTGGCTCTGTAAAGTTGATTCGATTGAGCCTGTACAAATAAATGATTATTTAAAAAAAAAAAAAAAGAACGACAAAGAGGGTATGTTTGGGGTGTGCTTCCTTAATATTATGCAGTTGTCTTATATAATTCCATTGCTCTTATGGCTAAGAGCGTTAACACAACCGGCATTCATCGACCAGTCGTGAGAAGCCTTGGTTCGAATCTCGATGTAGGAAACACATTTGAGCTTATTAAAAATATATCCCATCATTCACGCAAAAAAATACGCAGTTATACCAATTCAAAATAGGAATCAATTCAACTAAAATTTTGGTTTAAATATGTAACAATAAAACTGATGAACTAATTCAACAAAAACTTTGAGTAGAAATAAAACTTCATGTTTTATAGAATTTAACATCGTGTTTTATTGCTCAAAACAAAATGTTTTGTTAAACCAACTAAACGCATTTGTTGAAATAATAAACAATGATGAAGTAATTCAAGAAAACCTTTGAGTTGAAATAAAACTTCTTGTTTAATAGAATTGAACATCGTGTTTTATTGTTCAAAACGAAATATTTTGTTAAATCAACTAAACGCATTTGTTGAAATAATAAACATCGAAGATCTAATACAACAAAACCATTTGATTGAAATAAAACTTCATGCTTTATAAAACTGAGAATCGTGTTTTATTGTTTTTAAATAATTACCGCACCATATTCCGCTTGCCGAACGGCGTGTTGGAAAGCATGGATCGGACTTTGCAGGAGATAACATCGTGCATGTGGTTGGATGCAGGACTCGGGAAGAACTATTGCGGAGAGGCAGTCATAATGGCAGCTTATTTTCTAAATCGTCTTCCAAGTTGTGCTGTTTTTCCAGTTATCTGCAAAGAGAATAATTCGTTGATAATCTGCTGTACAAATTGACATGTTTATACATGCACTCCATACAAAACCAAGGCAGAGGCAGCAATATGGCAGCTATGAAATGTGCGCTCATACATATATTTTAATAAAACAATAAATTAACCATTTTAGTTTAAAACGACGTTTAAAATATGTATGGTTGTTATAAATCAAATATTATTTAAACGAATACCATACAGCGGTGATTATTTTAAATAATTTGGTTGCTTTGATTTCAATTAAATTTTAAATTGATTTGGAACTTTTTCTTGAATTGAAACAAATAGAAACCTTGTATTGAAGCGCAACAAATCTCTTTGTTGTTTCAAAACAGAGTGATTTCTTAGCGTGAAAACATAATTTGGTTTAAACAATAAATTAAACATTTGAGTTAAACGATAAATGTGGTTGTTATAAAGCAAACATTATTTAAATTTATATCACACAGCAGTGATTACTTTAAAAAAATATATTGGTTTGATTTGAATGGAATTATGAATTGATTTGGAACTTTTTTATGAATTGAAACAAACAGAAAGCTTGCATTGATTACCAACCAAATATTTTGTTGATTCAAAGCAGAGTGATTTCTTAGGGTGACAAAATACTTTGTTCAAGCAATAAATTAATCATTTGAGTTAAAAAATAAATGTGCTTGTCTTGAATCACACAGCGGTGATTACTTTAAATAATTTTATTGGTTTAATTTGAATAAAATTTTGAATTGATTTGGCACTTTTTTAAGAATTGAAACAAATACAAACTTTGTTTTAAATACCAACAAAATATTTTGTTGATTCAAAGCAGAGTGATTTCTTTGCGTGTTGTTACGCGCAGATGCCATAAAATAAAATAAAATAATATCCCCACAATAAAACGTAACATAAAAAATGAATTCATCTAGAAGAAAATTAAATATTTTTTCGATGTTTCTTTTTCCAAAATACCCCAAGCTCTATATATGCTTTTTAAAATGCAATAAAACATTTCAGTAGAAGCAGTAATTCAACTGCTGAAAAAGTAACTATGCCCAAAATATACTTATATTCGGGCTTCAATAAAGCATGTGCGCTAGCTTTAATTTGACAGGAGTGGGGCCCTTTTCGACTTTAGTTCTACTTTAAGGACGCAAGTAAGATTAGATTGCTCTATACCAAAAACTTATATCGTAATATAATGCATAATTGATGTATCTATATAGAGCTTCATGGTTACTTGCGAATGCTTGCGGTTACTTGGGATGTATCCAATGGTACACACAAAAAAGAAATATTGTTTTATTAAAAGCTTAGCACTTTGCTTCTGAAAAGAGTTTATTTTTCATTAAATTAAAAGTAAAATCAGCAGCAGACGGCAGCAGACGCTAGAGCTGGCTCAGGGGAATTCGGAAGATATGGGGAAAATGTTTCGACTTGCATCTTCCGGGATGGAAACATTGGCGATTGAACGACGCCAACCTCCGGTCTCTATGAAACTTTTAATAATTCATTTGAAAATTAAAACCTTTTTATGTGAAAACCATTTTTTCTTTCAATCAAAACAGCATACATTTCCCAAGTAACCACAAGCATTATATCATTGCCAGGGGGTGAGTAAATCAGTCACGTTGTGTTTGTGTTGATCGTGTACGAATGTGTTTCTGGGGTGGCAGAAGGTGTTTTTTGTGATTTCACAAACTACAATCGTGAATTTATGTTTATTGGCAACCATGCACGGTTTAGACGTTTAATACATGCTAACATATACATCGTCTGAATTAAATTTGTGTAAGCGAGAGGGAAACAAAAACAAACAATCAATTCGTGTAAGTGGTGCCAGATATTAATTTATCTTTCATGTGGTGGCGAGTGTGTTCGAAGTGTGGCGGATTTTGTTTATTAGGGTGGTAACACAAGGTGGTCGAGTGACTTACCCCCTGATCATTGCCCTTATTCAACCCAAAATCATCATCGGTAATGCGGGATCGCGTCAATTCAACAGTTGTCAAGTAATGAAGCGTTAGATTAGCTTAAGAATGTAGTGATGCATTACCAATGCAATAATGCTACTTTAACAATGTCTTATGACATTACAAAAGATATAGCATTAGTTCGATCTTAGTGGGGCCCCTTTCAGCATTAATCCAACTTTAATGATACACTAGACGTAATACATATGCCCTATATATGCATGCTATTACAGCCTCGTGGTTTCTTGGGTTATTTTGATTGCACAATACTTTCTAGTTGAAAGTTCATTTTCAGATAAAAATAATTTGCTTTCATTTTGAAATATGCAACGGAGTGGATTTGACAGTTCTACAATTCATCTGAAAAGAAAAAAATGTATGTTAAAAGTTTTTTTACAGCATACTTTTATTTAAATTGCGCGACACTTTCTGGATGAAAGTTTATTCTGGAATAAAAATAATTGGCTTTTATTTTCAACGATGCCACGGTTTTGATTTGACAGCTCCACAATTTGTTTTAAAAATTTCAACTTTTAAATGTAGAGCAGCAAAATTTTGAATTGACGGTTTGAAGGTTTTGGTTTTGAAAGTAAACCGCTTTCTACGAAAAAGAACCAACGCAACTTTTCAATTTTGGCAATGTTTTTTTTTAATTTTAATAATCATTATTCTTTGTGTGTTAAAGAGTGCTTAATTTGTATTTGTGACCTTTAGTTCAAGAGAAAATGACTACGAAAGCCATTGTTTACAAAAGCAGATTAGCCCTAATCTAATGTTGGCGCTGACTTGTTCTTTCGTTTGGCTGAAGGTGAGTGTGTGAATGCATGCATTTAATTGAAACGATATTGGATAATGCTGATTTGTAGTTTGACCTGGGGTTGCGACACATCTAAATCCAGATTCAATATGATCGAAAAATCCCACGCTAGCGAATCAATCTTTAAAAAATCTTGGTTTAAAATCTTCATCAAAATCTTTAAAATCTTCTTTCTATCTACTAAGCGTGCGCACATCACACAAAAGCAAAACAAAAAAATCCTGCATCTGAGATAGAGTCGTGCCCCCTGAGTTTGACAGCGAATAAACAATATTCGAAACGGAGAGGGTCACATCATGGATGACGCCCCAACGTCGACCGTGACTTCCGTTCCGGTCATCACAAGCTGCTCCAGGACTACTTTAGCGTCACACAAACCTACAACAACAAGCACTTTCTGCGTTTTCGCATGCCAAGGGAGGTGTTCCTGGACATTATGCGACAACTACAGTCAACTTGCGGGGTCAACAATTAACATCCATACCAAAGTCATGAGTTCGAATCTTACCCCGGACAAGTTACGAAAATACAGGTATTTGAGAGACTACGACGGGAGATGAATCAGCCTAGGGCTGAAAATCTCGATAATCTAGGAACTAAAAAATAGGGTCAACTAAAGGTGTCTCCAAAATTTATCTGTATCAGCTATTTCCAAGTGCTTATCAAGACCGATCTATCAATAAACAGATTGTTTACTTGAACACTTCATTACTTTTCATTTCCGAGCATTCGAAATACTATTCGAGATCTCGGAACCTCCGCATTCCGATCTAGTCAGCGATTTCCGGAAAATGCAGTGGCTGTAAACAAAACTAAGACAAGCATTCGTTATTTAGGAATAAAACGAAAAGGCAATTCACTAGCACCAGGAGCAACTAGAGGTAATTATCAGAATCCGAGGCGAGTAATACAACTTTTTGTCCACCGCCAGCATCACACGCAGCAAGCACGGTTGCTTTTCAGCTCACAAATATACCTTAGAATATGCTCAATAAAATTGAGTGATTGTTTAGTAAAAGCTGAAATTTTACTCAATAATTGGTATTTTCAAGTAGCGTGTAGTACATTGGAACAGTATTTTTCTTGTTCCAAATTGCTGCAAGAATAGATCAAAACATGTACCAGTTTTAAAATAGATCCAGTATAAAACACAATTTACAACACCGATGCAGCGATGTTTTTGCGTCCAAATCCAGGATTTGGATCGCCGTTGAAGATGCCCTAAGTACTCTGTTGGTTCATTTTAACTGCAAATGCAATTCTCCTCGGTGAAAGCAGGGTGCTTAGAGAAAAGATACTCCGCACATTGGCATACGCAAACTCACCCGAGAGATTTTTTTTTGTTTTCACTCTCTACTAGATATCACTAATTGAGTGACACTAAAGTTTTTGTCGTTTGCACCCTCACCACACGACGAGTAGGAGACAGCGAGTGATTTCTGAGGAGCACCAAAGAGAGCAGAATTATTTCATCGGGGAGAGTTATCTTTTTTGACGTAGACTACGTCTTACGGCAAGGGTAGGGTGTCAAATGAAAATCTAAAATTTTGCGACCGTCACGAAAAACCGTACGTTTTGTATGCGAATAACTCAAATAATACAAGATAGATTTACATGATTGCTTCTTCAATCGGTCGGAAATTTTACCGCGCTCCATTTCAATTGTCAAACATTATTCTCAAAAAATAGTAACCTATTGAAAATAACGCAAATATAAGGTGATGTCTTATAATGTCATTTTGCTGAGTAAATTTACCAAATTTCCTATCACAGATTTCAAATCGAAGCAAGGAACGTCTTGCATCATCTTCTTCTTCTTTGTATAAGAGAGGGACTTACACCAATCATGTCTATAGACACTCTAGTAATAGACCGGACAACGTGCCGCCATGTTGTATCCAAAACGAACATTTCTTCGCATTTCCCATACGATTTGACAGTTGTTTTGGATACATCAACTGTGCCAGACTCACGTTGTCCGGTCTATTACTAGAGTGTCTATAATCATGTCATGCGTCTCTCCATGTACGTCTCGCATGCAGTTGAGAACGGTGTAAAACGAACACTTAGGAAAATTTTGCCTCAGTCGTTTGGCAGCATTGAAACTGTGCGGAGCTGGTCGCTGATCTGATAGCTGGTCACTGGTCGCAGGCAGCTGCTTCATTCGTCCGGCAGCGGAGTTGGTCGCAGAGGCAGCTGGTGGTCGCGTAGCAGATGGTGGTGGTTAGTACTGAGGCTCTCCCAAACAGCGATCTTCGCGATGAGGTATAATGGCGGATTATGGATGGGGGCACACAATCGCGTTGGTTTGTGCAAGCCGCCATCTTACCTCATCGTGGCAATTGTTTCGCCGCGACTTCGAAAACGCTGCTGTTCGGGGGAAAGAGTCCTTATGGGGCGAGCAGCAGTTGGTGGAAATAATCTATCCTTTTGAGGACAATGAATTAAAATAAAAGAGTTGTTTATTAAAGAACTAATCTTAAATTTAGTTCGGTGCTCGATGGAGGGCGAGCCGTCGGTAAAAATTGTACCCAGCTGGTTGGCGCAATCCATAAATTGATAATCTGTCCTTTTGAGGACAACCAATCCAGTTCAGAGAGTTGTTTATAAAATAATTAAATTAATTTTTCGTTCGGTTATTGCGACATTTAATCTAGTGACGATTTGTTCGTCACGACTACAAAAACGCTACTGTTTGCGGGAGAGCCTCCATGGAAGGCGAGCAGGACAAATCTCCGACGGTGAAAATTTTTTCCTAGCTGGTTGGCGCAACCCGCGATGAATGAATAAATAAATTCAATTTATTGTTTAAGAGAGTTATTTGAATAAGAGTTTATCATACATTCCGGTCGATTGACAGTCATATTGGATTTTGCCAAGTCGTTACTAGGCAACAGTGTACTATGCAGCGGATCCATAAAATCAGTGAAAATAAATCAAAGCCTGCCGGTTGCTTTGATTTATTTTCACCGAAAAATCCTACCAGATACAAGTCCATCTTTGCTACTTTCAATTTAATATTCTCAGCTTGAGAGTTTGTTTGATTGGGATTTTCGTTTCAAATTGTCGATTGGCAGCCAGTGGTATTAGCAAAACTTGTTTTCCCTTCGTCGCATACCTTAAACCACACAAATTCCCTATCACGGACACCATTTTCGATGTCGAACATGATATTCCGAACCAACATTCTCTGTAAATTCCAATTAGTAGTGTGTTATAAACAGTTATTCTGTTCTGTTAACGATTCGCGTTGGATAGAGTCCTACCTCTAGGAAGAAAAACGTTTTGAGAAATATAGTGAAAGTGAGAATGCCTAACCGATTTGATCCAGAACGCTTGCGCAGATTCAAGAAGCGCATACAGAGCAAACATACGGGAAATCCTCCAAAACGACCGTGCACCGATGCCGAGCGAGCTCGTAGTTACGAAATTGAAAGCAGCAAGAGGTAATGCGTTGCCAACAACTAGTTGGGACGCTGGAGAAGGTTCGAGGTGGGAAATTGGTATCTATTAAATTAAAATCAACTTGACAAATTGCATGTCATCATTGGGCTCCCTGTCTTAATAAATTTCAACATATTATTGATTGTATTCTGGTGATTACATGTGCAGCATGCTTTTACCGCATAGGTACCTACACATGATATCGATACAACTAATGTGCTGAACATGTTTTATTGTGTGATTATTTTATCAGGTGTTTATTTTATATTCATAGGAATTTATCATATGTACATTAACCAACCTCTTTTCCCATACTCATTGCAAAGAATAATGATATTTTATAAAACTCACTCCCTTTCTCCTGCGAGATCTAATATATTTATATATATTTCGATTTCCTTAAAGTATAAGCCATAATGGATTCACAAATTTACCTGACATTCACATAGAAACATGAATAATAATTTCACAAAAAACCATAAACCATATTTTAGGTACGAATTTAACCTTATATTCCCAACTTTGGCCTAATGTATTCATCACATAGTAAAATGTAGAATATAAAAGTTTTCAATGGAAAAGTAAGAGTGAGCGGTTGTGTATTTTTTGAAGGGCTTATTCATACCAACACCTATATAACAAAATGAATATAGTGGGAATTTTAATGTTTTGAAATGAAATGGCCAATTGATCACATGAGAAAGTCATTTAGATGTTATCAAGTAGCTTTATATTCCGTATAGTAAACCGAATATAGCCGAATGCCCGGAGCGATGAAATAAACAAACTTTACTGAAATTCGTCCGAACAAGAATCCTTAATGATATCCATATCCATCGAAAGTTTTCGACTCAATAATGTTAGTTGGTGACTTTTCATGGTCCAGTACAGCAAACACCTTGTTAAGCATGTCTTAGCAAAAGTATAACTAGTTGAATATCGTTTCTTGCTAAATTATTGTATGAGTTATAGTTAAAATTGTAATCGTGCGCTACATAATCGACTGAGTCAAGGGACATGTACCCTATATACTTGTGTATAACCTTACAGCAACTGCAAGATAATTTTTGTTATTTTCTGTTTGATCAAACTTCCTGAACTTTGAACATTTTTTGAGACGCTTACACATCTGAAAATGTTGCAGTTGATTATAGTGTTTTCATAACAATCACTAAACTGTCGGATATTTTCTGATAACGAATTTTATCGTTATTTGAATTCTAGAGTATTTCAATGTTTATTATTACTCTTGAAATCCAGAATTGCTAAAATTGCATAAATTTCAAATCTTTGATTCTTTGAAGTTGATTTATGCAAAGGCATACTATTTATGTATGTATTATAGAATTTCCTCCGCTGCCTGTCGTTATTGAAATACCCCAAACGATGCAAAACATTGTTGATGGTTCCAGCGATGGTGAGAATTCCGAGATGCAGGCCATTCAGGCACCGTATGACATACGAATAAACATTTAGTAATGTTAAGCGATTATGATTATAAGAATGAGCAAAACTATCATTAATTTAATAATTTTATATTCCCTAACAGATCCTCAACTATCTTCTAGGCCTTAAAGATAGTCCATCGTAAAACGTGCAACCTTGACCGTGTTTGGTTTAAATGATGATACGACTTCGAGTGCTTTCAGTGTCTCCCAATATCCAGGAGCTCACTCGGCATCGGTACATGGTCGTTTCAGAGGATTTTCCGTATTTTCGATCTTACGCGCTTTAGAAATTTGCGCATGCGATTGGCATTAAAACGATTAGGCCCTTATTAGGTACACTTATTCTCACTTGCAGACTGTTTCTTAGAACTTATTTCTTCCTAGAAGTAAAACTTTATTCAACGAATCGTTAACACATCAGAATAACTGTTCATAGCAGTACGTATTGGAATATGCAGAGAATGTTACTTCGGGATATCATGTTCGAAAATCAAAACATTGTCTGTGATAGAAAATTTCTTTTCCCACGCCGATTGATGAATATGTACGCAACATATTTTAATTTCTTATTTATAACAGTTTGAGTACTTGTGTAAATAAAATGGCAGTCGTAAAAATCTCTAGTTGATAAGAGCAAAAATCTCAAAAATAAATCAATCAAGAAATGATCGAGTAATTAGCGTCCGGTGTTTCAATTTTTCGTGATGGTAGCCATTTGTAAACTATAAACAATGGACCAGGTATGCAACGAAGAGAAGATTAAAATTGTTTTAGACACCGCTGGCTGCCAATTGGTAAGAACATGGGAAGTAATGCTAGACAAATTCAAACCAAACAAACTTTCTCAAAATTGAATCGGTCATTTGGCTGCATTTGAATTAAAATCTTCGTGGTCCTGTTACACCCCGTTCGCACTACAACCTATATTACTTGATTTAGAGTATCTTGATATCAAATGCCATCCACATTATTTCCAGTGAAAACTAGATGTATAGATGCTGGTATCAAGATAGTCTATATCACGTAATATAAGTTGTAGTGTGAACGGGGTGTTAGCCTCGGTCTAAACTTAGCCTGCAAAACAAAATTATATGGCATCACCTTTTATTTTCCTTATTTTCAATAGTTTAAAATAGTTGACGGATAATGTTTGATTGTTTAATGGACACGCGGGAAAATTTCCCACCGATTGATGTAAACATCTCGAAAATCTATCTCGCATTTATTCATATATAAGCGTTTAATTTGTAACGATATTTCGTGCCGGTCGCTAATTTTTAGATTTTCAATTGACACCCTGCCCTTGTCGTAAGACGTAGCCTACGTCAGAATACAATCAGCCTTTATCTTCACCCATCGGTGATCGAGCAGAGGCACCAACAATTACGCATGAGCTCGAGTTTTACGCCTGATGTTCAAACTCAAGTTTAGCACTTGAGCTCGAATCTGAGTGCAAACACGTCTCGTTCATCTATGGCTCTCATGTTCGATGTGCTCGATAAACACAAACATGAGAAGGAGAGCGCGTATTGAATAAACGCGCACTGGTGAGAGCCAAGCTCAAGCTCAGCGCAGCTCGTGTTTTCGTGAAGACTGCTCCCATGTGCGCATCAATAAACAGAGTGCACACAATAGATCGCTAGAATAACTAAACAAGCCATAGTGGTACATGAGCGTCTTTCCATGCGTCAATTTTTGCCTGTTGAAGTGGTGGACTTGAAATTTCAGTAATCCACCCAAGTAACCACAAACATTATCCCAAGTAACCACGAGGCTGTAATAGCATGCATATATAGGGTATATGTATTACGTCTAGTGCATCATTGAAGTTGGATTAATGCTGAAAAGGGCCCTACTAAGATCAAACTAATGCTATATCTTTTGTAATGCCATAAGAAATTGCTAAAGTAGCATTATTGCATTGGTAATGCATCACTACTTTTCCAAGCTTATATAACGCTTTATTACTTGACAACTGTTGAATTGATGCGATCCCGCATTACCGATGTTGATTTTGGGTTGAATAAGTGCAATAATATAATGCTTGTGGTTACTTGGGATATTATTGCACTTATTCAACCTAAAGTCAACATCGGTAATGCGGGATCGGGCGGAATACAGGCCTGTTGAAGTGGCGGACTTAGTCCGTGCTTCAACCTACCCCGCAGTGGGATGTTAGGCAAAAATGTCGTTGGTTCGAGTACCACTGTATACATGCCCTTTTCGCTCAATTTTCCTAAAAACATCTGTTACATTTCCAATCCTGCCGCGCACTAGCGGAACTATCAAAACTTTCTCTTCATATCTTTCATTCTAGCCAAAAACATTGTTGTTCACTCTTGGTGCCTCATGGTGATGAGCGAACATCTCCTTCTACATCATAATCGTTACTCCTCGCACGGAGAATATATAACATAACAATTAATGTATACTAATATTATGCAAAATGAAGTATCAGCAACAGCTACTGTGAAAAACCTAGAAAATGACTTAGCCCATTTGTTGGAACACTAAACAATTCGAATGTGTTACTCAATCACTGTTTATGTCAGCAGTTAGCGATTCAGCAAATAATGTGCTTCACTCCTACTACCCTGCTATTGACCTTAACGTTATATGACAGTATTTCGAAAAACTCTATTAACTTTCTAATAGTCGCTGGAACCGGAATGCCAAATACGCAAAATGTTTTAATGAAAACATCAATCCCTTGGGTTGATGTCTTTCCACAATCAATTATTTCACCTTCGAGATATATGAAATAGCTTTCGTTATTGGTCAGTAGATGCGGCTCCACTCTGTGTGTTACGTTAAGTCCAACATATTTTGCTAGCTGTTCAGCCAGAGCGGTTTCGTGATCCTGTAAGAAAAGAAATTCATATTTTATTTAAAGATACGAGGTATGTCGTTGTTTTATAAAACGTACAGGGATCCATCGAATAAAGGGTGCTGCGATCTGCTCTTCAATCTCTAACATTTCTACTCCAATGGGTTTGCGATTGCCTCTTCTCCCAAGTGCCATCAGAATACGTAAGCAACCTCGGAGGTTATCTGAGAAATGAAGAGAGAATATTTGATAAGGCAAATACTGAATCGTATTTCGAAAACAAAAAATCACCATCATGTAAATTTAGATTTACTTACTCTAGTTTTTTGTAATACTCGAAGTCCAGTTTCTTTCGAAGCTCTTCCATTTTTCAAACAATCTGAAAATGGTGGTTTTGGAAATTGATTATTTTAAATTTATTTATTCATATATTTAGGAATCTTTTACATACCAACTGGACCAGCTATCCACTTTTGCTCAGCTTATTTGTTGAATTGCCTTTGTTGGCAGATTTCAGACCGGATTTATTTGATTCGAGACTCAACTGAATCGCAACGCACAAACGACTGAAGAGAGTTAAATAATTTTCATAACTATTTTTCACCCATTTTTTTCCTGCTAATAAGTTCTCACCAATGGGTATTTTTTTACCCATTTTGCAAATCAAATTATACCCATTGTTTGACATATACTAGTGGTGTTGAAAAATGCGTATTTTTGCACTCATTAATGGGTTTTAGCCAGTAACCGTGTGTTTTTATAGTCACTACACGCTAAGACCAGAGTGCCGGAAATTCGGTAAAAAATACCGATAACCGCACAAAAGTGCATATACTGAAATTATCGGTAAACATCAGGGGGTAAGTCACTCGACCACCTTGTGTTGCCACCCTAATAAACACAATCCGCCACACTTCGAACACACTCGCCACCACATGAAAGATAAATTAATATCTGGCACCACTTACACGAATTGATTGTTTGTTTTTGTTTCCCTCTCGCTTACACACAAAGAATAATGATTATTAAAATTAAAAAAACCATTGCCAAAATTGAAAAGTTGCATTGGTTCTTTTTCGTAGAAAGCGGTTTGCTTTCAAAACAAAAACCTTCAAACCGTCAATTCAAAAATTTCCTGCTCTATACATTTAAAAGTTGAAATTTTCAGAATAAATTGTACAACTGTCACATCAAAACCATGGCATCGTTGAAAACGAAACCAAATTATTTTGATTCCAAAATGAACTTTCGTCTAGAAAGTGTTGTGCAATTAAAATAAAAATATGCTTCTTGGATTGAAATAAAAAAAAAAGTTTAAAAATGATAGGATTTATTTTCAGATTAATTGTAGAATGATGTTTTCCATCACGAGAGGTCCATGTTGGACATTGTCATCCAAATACACCTGAACATCTGCTGCCTGGTCTGCTGCCGTTTGTCATCGCTTATGGTAGCGCTGCAAATAAAAAATTGGGATGATTAATTTAACTAAAAGATTACCATTCATGTAGTACATACCCATCCTTCAGACAGAGCATCGTCATTGAAAACCTCTATACCGCCTTAATCCAGTTGAAACTGTCCACCACTTGTTTGTTATGTAACAATGTGATCGGGGGGAACATTCAAAACGATTAAGACTACGAGGACGACGACATGCTTTGTGATGGTGGATTTGACAGTTCTACAATTTTCATGGTGAAAGAACAAACTTTTAAATTTACACACTGAACCGAAAAAATACACTTTCAATTCAAAAACATAATTTTTGTAGTAGATAATTTTACTATCAATTTAATGAAAAACAACCACTTTTTAGAAGTAAAGTGCAAAACTTTTAGTAAAACAATATTCCTTTTTTGTGTGTACACAAATGTAATTCAGACGATGTATATGTTAGCATGTTTTAAACGTCTAAACCGTGCATGGTTGCCAATAAACATAAATTCACGATTGTAGTTTGTGAAATCACAAAAAACACCTTCTGCCACCCCCAGAAACACATTCGTACACGATCAACACAAACACAACGTGGCAGAGTTACTCACCCCCTGGTAAACATGGATTACTTAAATTTCGGTACTGTTGGTGACAAGCGAAAAACGTTAATAATTAACTATTTGCAATTGTTTATTTTTACCGAAAATTGAGTTTTCTTTTTCTGTTTTGGGTTTTTGGAATGCTATAATAAAAATGTTTAATGCAAGGTTGTAAGATCTATTTTTTTCGGATTTATTCCCCACTAAACGGATCAGAAAAATGTGAACAGGCTTTAATTAGGTATTTTATTTCCAAGTATTTTTATTCCAAGTAGACATGGCTGCTTGCTGACCACAAAATATGATTTTTCCATGTAAATACACATAATACTCTCCCTGTTTTGGTGCAGTTGCCAGACAAATAATGTAAGGGTATTCTCCTGGTGGTAGAGCCTTCGACAGCCTGAAATATGTAGAATAAATTAGTATGTGTATATGAATCAATTGCAATTGTAGAGATTCGTCGTATGATTAACATACATTTTTTTCACTGCAGAATAAATAAATGAAAACTTTCATCCTGAGGGGAAAAACTGCAGTCAAACCTGCTTCTTATCATCATATTTTAAAAGAAGGAAATCTATCCTTTTTCTTGTTCTGTATTGCAATATTCAACTAGATTTGAAATCACCTTCAATGTTCATAAAAAGCTATTTTGGAAAACATAAAGTATAGAAGCGATAAACATAATCCACATAAACGTGTTTCATAAAACAAGCAATCTAACTTCATAAGGTTGAGCAATGAAATTCATACGACGATTCTAAAGAAATCATTTTCGAACGCAATCATATCGTTTCATAAGGCAATCTTATCAAATTGATACCGATTCCTTGTGGCTAAAATTCATAAGGTTATTAAATGAATTTCCATACTTTTTTTCCGCCAGTGTTCGCCTTTACAAATTTCTCCGGAATTTTCATGATCCGCTTATGGTAAATATTTCTACTCACCCTTCGGGTTGGCTGCCACAAATCTCAGTCTCTACAGCTGGTTTCTTTCTTTATTTTAAAACAAAATTCGAAACTATTTAGCCTGAAGGTGAGGAGGCGGTACAATTGCAATTAGTCATAAACTTCGCAATGGCGGTAGTGTTGATTCTCAGATGCAGCGCAGTGATAAAATTTTAAACCAAATTTAGTTAAAAAAAATATCTAAACATTTGAAAATCCACTTTACTTAATAAATAAGTAAAATTTATCGAAATCGGTCGTTAAATTTTACCGAAATTCTAGGTTTTACTACCAAAACCTAATTTTCGGTAAAATTAAAACGTATTTTTCGGTAATCTTATCTTAGCGTGTAGATTCATAGTCTGCACGCTAAGATAAGAAAACGGAAAATTCGGTAAAAACTACCGAAAACCGCACATACTGAAATCATCGGTAAACATGGATTACCGAAATATCGGTATTGTTGGAAAACCGGGAAAAACATTGATAATTACTTATTTTTGTACGGTAATTTTTACCGAAAGTGCTTGCAGCTCAAGGAGAGCATTTTTATCCAAATTTAGGTAAAATATAACGATAAAATCTGGAAATCCACTTTACTGAAAATATAAGTAAAACCAAACGTTTTGTTTCGGTAAATTATACCGATACTTTAGGTTGTGCTACCAAAAACTAATTTTCGGTAAAATTAAAACCGTATTTTCGGTAATCTTATCTTAGCGTGTGGCGGATACAACGACGGGAGCCAATTTGAACTGTCAGTTGGCGGAGCCAATCGAGCAAATCTCGAGTAATTTATGTTAAGGGCCTAAAAGCCATTTGTAAACAATAATTTTAAATGTTGATTTCTCACGAATTACGAGAATCCCACCATATCCTGCTACTCCATATGGTAGAACTAACATTCTTCTATCAAATTCTGCTTTCATTTTACGAGAGTGATTTGAGATTCAAGAGAAATCGATATTGAAAGTCATTGTTTACAAATGGGTTTTAGGCGCTTAACATGAATTACTCGAGATATGCTCGATTGGCTCCGCGAATTGACAGTTCAAATTGGCTCCCGTCATTGTATCCGCCAGACTATGAATCTAGTGACTATATGTGTCTTAAGCCTAGTATCACAGAGAGCAGACATCCAAGTAGAATTCAAAAACTGTGTAAGAAATTTAACGGCCATTTCATAATCGTAATGAACTGGCAATAGCGTGGCGGCGCTGGCATCGCCACCCATTGACCAGCTTGAAATCTTATTCATCAACTAAATTTTTTTGGCAGTTCAGTTCTTCACCGCACGGTCAACGAATCTTACCCATGTTCGATAAAAAATCGCAAGTGGCCACAGCCCGAGAGATGGCAATTGTGTTTTAACGTATTTTAATTTGAATCCTTACACAAGTTTTTTTTGAGAAATATATTCTAGTTTGGATGTCTGTTCTCTGTGCTAGTATGCAGCTGACAAGTAAAGACTTGAAGTAATTTTTGCAATTTTAACCGAAGTAATTTTGATAACCGCTTCAGTATGGGTGAAATATCAGTTTTTCTTTCGGAATATACCAACGGAATATTATTCCACTAGGAAAAGTGACAACCCCATTTAGATAACCTGGACAGACGTTACTAACGTTACGAAGTTTGTCCTCCTTGTCAGCTGCATACAAGTTAAGTAACTCCGACAGTACAAGCATTTCTTGATCATTACTTCTCCGATCCTAATGCACATTACTTTTGAGCTGCATACTAGCCTTTAGCGTGTAAACCTAGAGTATCGGTATAATTTACGGAAACAAAACGTTTAATTTTACTTTTTTTTTTTTCAGTAAAGTGGATTTACAGATTTCATCATTATATTTTACCTAAATTTGGTTAAAAATGCTCTCATTGAGCTGCTAGCACTTTCGGAAAAAATACCGTACAAAAATAAGTAATTTTTAATGTTTAACCCGGTTTTCCAGCAATTACGAAATTTCGGTAATCCATGTTTGCCGATAATTTCAGTATGTGGAATTTTGTGCGGTTTTCGGTATTTTTACCGATCATTCCGTTTTCTTGTCTTGGGTCTTGGGTCTTGGGTGAAAAAAAAGTTCACAAACCAAGCGTATCGGGTGGATCTTTGGTGGAAAGCGCAGCTTGTTTAATTTTTCAATTTTTTTTAAACCTAACATAATATTTGAAACCATACACTTAGGGCACCTCCAATCCTGATGGGAAACTGGTATAGATCTAAAAATTTAGATCTGAAGGGATCTAAACTCTTGCACCGCGGTGTTCTATATTGCGTTTTATACCACAATCTGATTTAAATTTTTGCATCTTCCAAGAAAACTGATCCAAATGATGCATGTTTTGGATCACTTTTTTGGCTTGATCTATTTTCTGTATAAGTGCTGGCAACATTATAATAGTAAAAAAAAGAATCGGGCTTATCTGTCAAGTTGAATGAAACCGATGAAGCAGCTGTTCTGTAAATTTGGCTTGTTATTTTGGTGCTTCGCGAAAATGCTGGAGTTCAAAGATTTTACGACTAGATATCCATTGCCATTGTCAAAAAGGGCAAGGAACAGCTGATGGTAAGTTTATCTATTGTAATTATTCAACACTCTAACCAACCGTCACTTAAATACTCCTCAGGAACTGGAAGAAAAGAGCCACCTTCCACGGTACGGCGAGTGTTGGCTTGGATTACCTCCGGGACAGATACCGGTTTTTGACCGATACTATTCATGTTGATCTGGCGTTGCTATTCACCAACTGCTTCATGGAGATGTCCGGCCAGGAGCGGTTAGATTGCGTGTCAGAGCGGACCGAGGCATTAAAGCGGCTCTGTATGAGCGAAATGAGTGTCCGTGCCTTCTCTGTGTATACGCAAACAAAAATATGTGTTTCTTTCTGCAGAACGACCGGTGGCAAATACACAGCCTTATTCTGCGTGGCGAGTGAGTCGACATGACTGGCTCTCACATACGAGGTGACAATTGTCGCCTCGTGTGAGGTGACTCTCCGTGCAAATCAAATGTCACCTCGTATGTGAGAGCGAGTTGTGTTGACTCACACGCCACACAGAATAACCCTGACAGGCTACAGTTTTGGAGCAACAGAGGATGCAGGGAGAAATGCTGCAGTTGGGAAGACATTTGTCAAAGACTCTTAACGAGTCCCAGGATGCTAGATAGAGTTACGTTGGATTTAAGGAACTCCACCAAAGAGCACGAGGCTGTTCTGAATGAACTATTTCGAGAATTTTATTTGGATAGTTGGATCGTTTAAAAGTATACTTTCGAGGATAGGGTGTTTTTCTATTTCAGCTTTCTGGTGGCGGTGATGGTGGCCACACAATAAGAACGAGAAGAGCGCAATCTTATTTGATTCTGAACCTGATAGGAAGTGCACTAGTAAAATTAAATTTGCTGCTGTTGTTCCCGGTGTTAGATGACATGCAAAAGGATCGTATCCATTGGTTGATCCGAAAGTTGTTTGCTCTAACTGGATCGTTCATATTCGTACTCTACTGCTATCGGTACCAGGATGAAAATGCAAAACTCTTGAACGAATCTGTCAAAGCCGTGTCCGGGAAAACTTTCCCGAAGAAGCACAGCATTCGAGTCCAACAAAGCTGCGTTTCAAAAACTGTATTTTCAGAGTGACTGAAAAAAGCGGGTTTGCAAAATATGCCATTGGATTTACTGGATAATTATGATGCGAACATCGGAGATGATGAAGAAACTGATGATTTGGCTCTACAACAAATAAGTTGAATTGGATAAGCAGAAAAAGGATCAAGTTTAAACTTCAGTGGCCGGTATGGCCACGACAATTGTCACCTCGTGTATGAGATCAAGTCGTCTCGACTCACACACCACGCAGAATAAGGCTGCAGGAATCACCATACCTCTCACGCCAAAGTCACGAGTTCGAATCTCACCCCGGACAAGTTACGAAAATACCCAAAAGGTATTTAAGTGACTATGAGCTTACACTAAGATACACAACCACTGTGTGGCCTCACATACTTTTCGTTTGTTAAATAAACTTCATTTGTTTCCTCGAGGGTTCTGTGTATGTGCGAACATATCAGCATATCAGTATTATATGAAATTTTTCAAATAATAAAATAAATATGTGTGGATTATTTCCCGTGTATGTACTTTGCTTTACGGAGGTAAATAAAATAGAGACAAAATATCATAGCAAAAGTTACTTTGCGTCCCGTTTTACCCTCAAGTGGCTTTCTTCCATGATCAAATGATTGAAAACTATTAAAAATTGTTTAATTCGGTTAAAAAACTTCGGTTGGGATTGTCACAGCTTGATTTGTCTTCATTCTTGTGCTTGCGATTGCTCAGCAACTTTTTGTGCTGGGGCGACCCCGGCGTATTATCCATACCTCTCACGCCTAAGTCACGAGTTAAAATCACACTCCCGGAGAAGTTACGAAATGCCCAAAAGTGCTGTTTGACTGACTACGACGGGAGATGAACCAGCCCGAGGCTGAAAATCTCGATAATCAAGAAAAAAAAACTTTTTGTGCTGCCCTTCCCGCTAAACCTTTCCAATTATATCCCTATTCTTAACACTACCACTACCTGATGACGGTAATCTGTCTCTGGCCTCGTGATTCTCTCAGTAATCAAAGGGTTTCCTTCCAGTTCATATTTCATATGTCTCATCTTCCTCGCCTTCAAACCATCACATCTAGCTCATCTCCGTCATTACAACACTCAACACTCCGTCGTCAGAATGAGTCATCTTGATACAAACGGCGCGTGGAATAAGCACAATTAACATTGAAACCTTTCGGATAATTTGAAATATAAACTCAAGCACTCATAAAAGGTTATACGAATATGAATAATGTGAAAACGCTATCTGATGCTGGAACGTTACCTACGTTTACAAATATGCTTCATGTAAAATATGACCAAGCGTTGGGACCTACGGCTCCCTGTGCACCACATCTACCAGATCAACAGGAAGATTTCCTTCCAGTACAGCTGCACTTGCTCGTTCAACATTGTCAGCTGCTTCTCCGTAACTTGCGTCCTATTCAGAAAGGTTCCCATCGCCGTGTCCATTCGTGAGCTTGTTTTCCTCTTCGCCAGCCGTTCCGCAGCTGTAGGCATTCTGAACCAAGTCACACATGAAGCAGTCCATTTGGCAGGCTTTTTCAGAATATCCAGATCGCATTATACCGGATAGTGTAATCGCACGAAGATCAGATCCGAAAGAGTTTCGGTTAGAATGCATGAAACTTTTCGGGCGGAAGGGGACTAACATCCGGTTTTTCTCGGATGATTTCCAGCCAACACCTCCAGCCGAGCGGAGTTTATGTACGCCAGGTACGGCGATTCGATGTACAGGTCGAAGATGTTCTTGTACATCAGTACGATGGTGTTGTCGTAGAAGATGGAAATCGATTGCTCCAGCGCAGATCGATCGGATGGATAGAGGTCGATTAGAAATGAAAGACAGCTACAGTAATCGAGGATGTACATTGCCAGACCATTCAGGGCCCACCAGCTGGCTAAGTTGTTATTCGATTAGATTCGGTCTGTTTCGATGCGCTGCAAGATGGTTTTGTCTAGGAATCAATGGAAATATGCCTAGGGAGAACCTCGTAGTATGTTGAGAGATACTTACATTTTGCAAAAAACTGCAGCCCTAAGAGATCGAGATCCTGCCGCTGTGGGACTATGATTGGAGGATCATTTGCAGCGTCGAACTGAGTATCTCTGGGTTGTCATGACAGTAGATCTGTAGCAAGCAAACAGCAACGGAACCGATATTAGATAGTTTTTGAAAACCCTCTTTATTCGCATGAAATTTGCAGCGCGGCTAAACAAAACACAGAAATATTAACAAAAGAATATGACGTATGACTATATCGAGTTGCCATGGTTGCCATCTACATTTCTGTAAATACATCTACACGATTTAGATCAGCGGTGGGGAATTCCCTTTTTTGATCTAAAATTAACCGATCTAAATTTTTGAATCCGTTTCAAATCCTCAAACATTAGATCAAAATATCCATCAGGATTGGAGGTGCCCTTAAGGAATAACGCAAGTAAGACAAATGATATTTTTTGTAAATAAGAATCTAATGCTTCGAAATTATGCTTCCAGATCGTCGATTGTAAAAACTTGCGTTAACAACCGCTCTGTGTGCACGGAACATGGAGGAACTTAGAAAGAAGTCTGACGCAGAAATATTGATTTTTTTATTGAATAAGGACCAGTAAAAGTATTTTATTTTTATTTTTTTTGTATTTTATCATTAAGTACCATGAAAACCATGAATTTACAATTTAGAAAACTACTAAATAATCTACCCCATTATGGGGAAACCTCGCTTTTTTGCAATGGGTGAATAAATACCCATTTTGTGACAAAGACTTCTTTAACCCATTGAAGGTTAAATCAAGTTGACCTATTAAATCGATCTTTCTTGTGAATTTTTTTTATTGGCTTATCACATACCCTTCAATTTATTGAGTATAGTTTTCCATGGAACCTATATTTTTTGAAGCCTATAACTATTGAAAAACATTAAAAACTGTTAAATGACCATTTCACCCTATATGCCCCCTCTGGTGACTAATGGTATTACTACCCAAGTAACAATCGGAATGCTTTGAGGATTTATCGAAATTTTATCATTGTTTTAACATTGCATCTCTTACAGCTTGAGGGTCTGTTACAGTTTTATGTGATTGTCATAAAATCAGGCTCTTAAGTATAACATAAAACTATTTTATGATTACCAAAACAAAACTCAGGCTTCATAGTATTAACGAAAGCCCTAAGGTAGTTCTGTATTCGTCCTAAAAACTATAGAATAAAACCAGAATAAATCATGCAACTTAGTGTTATGACGCACTTTTTAATAACCGTTATAAAATTTTAAATGCTTCATTAAAGCTTTGTTGCAGCTATCATTTTTATCATAGGCCTAAGATTCACAGAGTTAAAAATATGTCGATTTCGCATTTTGAATCACGTCTACGTCAAAATGAGTGGGTGGAAATTGTATAAAAAAAGTGGAACGTTTAAACGCAAAGTGAAGGCGAATGTTCGGCTAATCAAAAATTCATCAACGCAGATCAACGTTACCGAAAATACACAATGTGGTATGGATACTGCGCCTGTGTGTTTAATGGTTCCGGATTCCGAGAACCCAATGCTGGATAAAATCGAAACCCCCAAGAATGACATTGGGGCAGACATGAACGCATGTTATCAAATCGATCCAACTAGAACAAAAGTCATCCACTTAAACGCTCCGGAACCTGATGAAGATGAAACATTAGCTAACATGGAACTTCTGGAGCATCTACAGTTGTGTGCTCTTTCATACAACATAAGACACAGTGCGATGAAGGAGCTCTTGAAAATACTGAACAAGCGGCTTTTCGATATACTTCCACAAGATCCACGAACTCTTCTTAAAACGACACAAGTAGTTTCGCTTTGTCAGGTAGGAGATGGCCAATACTGGCATCATGGCTTCAAAACATGCATAGAAAAGGTATTTAGTGAAATAAGGGAACCAATAAGCATCTCTGTAAAGATAAATATGGATGGTCTTCCTATCTACAAAAGTTCCAAGGATGAGTTTTGGCCCATCCTTTTCAATATCGATGAATATGCCTATATCAAACCAATGGTCATAGGGATTTACGGTGGAAAACATAAGCCTTCGGATTTAACTGCATTTCTTAATCCGTTTGTCGATGAAATGGAGGATGTTTGTAAGAACGGTGTATTGGTCAATGGCCACAAAATTACTATTACAATTCGATGCATTGTGTGCGATTCACCAGCTAGAGCCTTTGTTAAGGGTACAAATTATTATGCTCAGAAAATGAAAACATCGTTTTTTTTACACAATTATTTGTTTTATTTTAATTCAGGAGTTGCAAATTTCAACGCACAGAATGGATGCCAGAAGTGTTGCACACAAGGAGAATATTCATATGTATCACACACTAATTATTATCCTCAGACTGCTTGTCCAAAACGAACTGATGCTGGTTTTCGAAATAAAACCTATGGAACTCATCACAAAAACGACTCACCGTTGCTGAGACTTCCAATATACATGATCAAAGACTTCGCAGTAGGAGATTCACTTCATCTCATTGACCTCGGAATTATGAAAAAATTACTTCTTGGATGGCGGGATGGAAACATTGGTACTTACAGAACGAAGTGGCCTGCTCAAGTATCGGTTGAGATATCTAAAAAAATGTTACAATTTCGGATGCCTGTGGAGATACATCAATCAATTCGTGGTTTAGAATGCCTTTCTCATAGGAAAGGTTTGGAATTTCGCACATTTTTGCATTATGTGTCTATTGTTGTCTTGAAACCTGTACTTCCAGCTGATGTATATGAACATTTTTTAGTATTTTTTTGTGCAATAACTATTTGTTCATCACAGATGTATTCTTCAATGTTCGATTTAGCACATCTTTTGTTAACACATTTCATTGAAACATTTAAAAATCTTTACGGTGAAGATTATGTAACTAGCAATGTTTACAATCTCATACATTTGGTCGATGATGTGAAATGTTTTGGCCCATTGCATAAATTTAACGCTTACCCTTTTGAAAGCAAACTGTTTGAGACCAAAAATTTAATTCGAACCGGTAGTAATCCATTAGTGCAGATTGCTAAGCGCCTGAGTAAGCTGAACCAGGTCACTAAAAATGCCAATCTAAATCCTAAATCTAACCAACCGGTTTTGAAAAACGAAATTTTTGTACAATTGGAACATATTGAACACAGTCAAGATAATTTTGCAGGCAAGTCTAGAAAATTCTCTAAAATTCAGTGGTCAAATTTCATGTTGAGCACAGAACCCAATAACAAATGGTTTTTATCAAATGACAATCAAATAGTAGCTATGGAGTGTGTAACTGAACAGAATGGAATAGTTGCAATCACGGGTTCTAGCCTAAACCAACTTGTCATTTTTTGAAACGCCAATTCTATAAAATCAAATGTGCTCAACATATATAAATCTGATGGTAAAACCAATTGTGTAGCATCGTATAATGTGTCAAAAGTTAAATGTAAAATGATTCGTGTTCCATTTAATAATTCAGATTCTGTGTTCTTTCCGCTGTTGCATACTTTATAGCCTTTAGTCAAATAATAATAAAATCAAAAACATTATTTTATTTCAATTCAATCAAAAATTACAGTGGAATTCATCTACTACCTCCCCAGTCATCTAGGAACAGATTTACAAAATAATCAACACTGAAGAGTTTGTCCAGCTTCTTGTTGACGGGCATTATACTGCAGGTTTTTTGGACGATTTTTATGCTTGGACACTGTTTTGGACAGCAAACGTTGCTTGCTGTTTTTCAATACCCGTTTGAAAAATTCATCGCATTTGATTGTAGTAAAAGCGTTGTCTGCCAGTAGAACAAGCTTCAAAAACAGCTGTTGACTTTTTTTGTACGTCATGAACGGAATTTTCATCTGAGGATCAAATACTCCATTCGGCTCCCCTGATGCAGCATTATCTCTTGTCATCCCTGTCCAGGAACAAGTTGTAAGGAACTGTCGAGTTATAAAATGATCAATAAGACGATAACAACAGTCAATGCCATCCTCTTTTCCCATTGTACCGCAAATATGACTCATAGACTTGATATATTTGGCCATGACAGTGTCATCGTTTAAAATGCGCTCCAGTTCATTAAGCATCTCCACTGAATTAACGGGTTTAAACAAATCTTCTGAAAGGGCTGTTGGGATGCTTCCACGAGAACACGATTCAAACTGCAGCACTCTTTCATTAATGTAATCTATTCTCACTTTCAAATGAGCGAGGCTGTTGATTATTTTTGCTTGATTATCAATAATTAACGTTTGATTGCCAAAAATGTCCTCCAATGATACCGGTTGATAGCAGTTTTTGTCGACACACTGGATCAAAACATGATCTCCACTTGGGCCTTCTCCAGGGTCTTGAACTTCTTGCGGCGATAAATATTCAACATTTTGGAATATTCCATCAGGCAACTGCAAAGCATTACGACTCAATCACAAAAGGTTAAAGAAGGCTCCAGCAATACATTTATCTATTGTCGTCATAGGAGTTCATAAAGTTTTTGTTTGCTCAGGTTTTGCATGTATTCAGCATTTTTCATGTAATGAAATGGTTTAACTTTAGCGTAAATAATTTTTCTACCTTCACGACTATAGGTGAATATACTACCAATGCTGATATTTACCCTATTTTTATTTACTTACCGCAGAATCTTGAACTTCTTCTTGCATGGATTGAGACACATTTAGTAGCGTCCCAGGCTGAGCATTGTGATCTACAGGTGTTAGGAACTCATTGAAGTTCTTCGGCATTGATTTTGGAACGATCAAATTTGGTACGTTTTTTCGCGACTTTTTTGCAGTAAACATAACCCTTTCCTCTACCTCTGTGTCCGAAATTGCTTCCATTCTTTCTAATTCGATTTCTGCTTCCAATCTAGTGCAATATTCTCTCTTCCTGGTACACTCCATCCGTTGCCATTTGGATGTGGGACGAGAATTTTCTTCTCGAAGTAATTTAGCAGCTCCTGTTGCCTTGGGCCACCATAGGATGTTATCCTTTTCCCAGCCAGAAGGGACAACACTGAGGCATTGCTCACCATCTTCTAATGTTTGGACAATATTGAAGGGCATCCTGTGAATAACAAACACTTATGTTAGATAATAAATAACAGCACGCATTCATTTAATATACTTACTTGATTTGAGAGCAGCTTTTTCGTTTTATTTTGTTTACAGCGATGGTTGCTGTGCTCGATCAACGTAACTGAAAGTAACCGGCCAAACACACTGATAACGGAAACGGACTGGCAAACGGCAAGTTTGACAGTTGTTGCAAATGACTTCGATATGTCCAATTAGAATCTAGTTGGAGCTAGCCTGTTTGCTTTCCGACAAATAGGCTTACTCAGATCGGGCTTTTCCGTAGCTGCTTTCGTTAAGCTTCTGTTATCATTGTGTTGGGCGGTAATTCTCATATAACCAACAAGCAGCTCAAAAAACGTCACGCTCTCAATAAATGTTTGAAGATCCCTAGATAAAACCACTAGTTTTATTTTGTGATTTAGTATTCTAATATAGGGCAATGTGTCGCATTGAAGCATTTTTGAGGAGCGGCAAGTTATAAAGAAAAAAATGTCGTCGAGGTGGAAAATTTCACTCAATATGAAATATAAATCCTTTATTTCCAGCAGATATAGAAATAATATACAGCTACTTATTATTCAATATTGAGTAACTAGTTATTGTTCAGCGTTAGTCACCGGATTAACCTATATGGATTTACTTTTAAACTTTTTCAAAATAAACCGCTTATGCAAATTTATTATAAAAATTAAATTACTACCGAATTCATATGGCGCATTAAATATATGCTTCTTTTTCGTATACTATTCACCATAAATTCCGCACGGCATAGTCTCAAGCATATACAGGTGGGTTAAATAAAGGAATAAAATTATTTTACTTTCAATATTTTCAATTGTTGTAAATTGACACTTATTAGGATTTCTCTAATTCGCATATACGATAGGAAAAAATAAAAATAATGACATTTCACATTTTTGTCAGCTATCAAATAAAGTCAACAAAAAACCTTGAAGTTTGTCAAAATAGTTTGCATTTCAGGTTTTATCAACTTCTTCTGGAGGGATTTATGCAGTTGTAACCTAGTTTTATTACAGCCATTAAGTTATTGTTACTAACTCCCAGCCAGTATACAATAAATCTAAAATAAAACCTTTGCTTCTAAGTTGGTTCGCATATTAAGTTTTAATGATTGCAATAAAACTGGGCCAACCGGCCATGACATGGCTGTAAAGCGGTCAGTATAAAGTTTTTAAAGCAACGTAGTCGCAAGAACAAGTTTTATCAATTGGTTTTATCAGCTGCTATGAAACTGAAATAAAACACAAAATGTTGCTTGGGTAACCATGGTATTACAAACCAGGCCAAACTATCGAGTCACAGTCTTGTGGCGTGATGCGAACTTCGACAAGGTGTTTTGACATGCTAGCAGATGCCACACCTCCACTTATCAGTGGGCGCCTGGCCTTTTTAATGTTTGTTATATTCCTACACGCTCAAAACTGCCTCTCTTTTATTTGTATTACTGTCCCTTTTTTTCTCACGGAAAAGTTACTCAGTTTTCGTAAAAAGTGGAACAACTCATCAATTGAGTTGTTCCACTTTTTACGAGAATTGAGTAACTTTTCCGTGAGAAAAAAAGGGACAGCAATACAAATGAAAGAGAGGCAGTTTTGAGCGTGTACACTCTCGCGTCATTTTACTCAATTTTTGATTACAATTGTATGCTATCTCTCTTTCTCTCACGAAAATGTTACTCAATTTTCGTAAAACAGTGGATCCACTGTTTAACGAAAATTGAGTAACATTACCGTGAGAGAAAAAGAGATAGCATACAATTGTACTCAAAAATTGAGTAAAGTGGCGCGAGAGTGTACGTGAAAATGTGGTCCTTGCCATATACACGCTCGTTCAGATCAACTTTAAATAGAGTAACTTTCACTCAGTTTCGTATTACCATGCTAAATGTCAAAAACTGAGTAACTTGATATAAGGAAACTGAGTAAATGCTACTCTGATTGTAAAAGCGCTATAATTATATAAATAGAGTAATTACAATGAAGCTGCCAAAGACGATAAAACATGGTTCAGTCGATTAAAAGTTATCAAGATGGGATGGCTGTATGTTGTAATCAACAATCATTTTCACGTCAAAGTGCCGAATTCATTCCATGACCCAACAAACATCAATGCTAAATAACTGTATGTTCAAACAAATTTGGAGAAATTGTTCAGCTTTTTCTTCTAGAAAGCTGAATAATTTCTCCAAATTTGTTTGAAGAAGCGGTTATTCGACACTGATGTTCGTTGGGGAATACAATCAATCCATAAATTTACAAATTCAAAGTATTTCGACTCTTCCGTTTCGACTGGACAGTTGTCGGAAACAATCAACAATTTCATTAAAATAAAATAAAAAATAAAATTAGATACTGATTAACGTTTACTCAAATTTTGACAAGTGACCTAGTTAATCAGAATTGAGTAACTCCTTAGCTACTCTAATTAGGGTAGTTCCAGTTTGAACAAAACCGAGTCATTTTCTACTCAGTTTTGTAAAAATACAAACATACGTGACTGAGTAATGTTTACTCTAACTTTGACAGGTGATCTAGTTAATCAAAACTGAGTAAACTTCAATTACTCTTATAAGGGTAGTTCCACTTTTAACGAAATTGAGGCGACGAAACTGAAACTATATACACGCTAAGATCAGATTACCGAAAATACGGTTTCAATTTTACCGAAAATTAGGTTTTGGTAGCAAAACCTAAAGTATCGTTACCAAAACAAAACGTTTGATTTTACTAAGTTTTTCGGTAAAGTGGATTTACAGATTTTATCGTTATATTTTACCTAAATTTGGTTAAAAATGCTCTCATTGAGTTGCTAGCATTTTCGGTAAAAATTACCGTACAAAAATAAGTAAATATTAATGTTTTTCCCGGTTTTCCTGCAATACCGAAATTTCGGTAATGCATGCTTACCGATAATTTCAGTATGTGCACTTTTGTACGATTTTATGCCGAATTTTTGGTTTTCTTGTCTTACACCCCGTTCGCACTACAACCTATATTACTTGATATAGAGTATCTTGATATAAAATGCCATGTACATTATTTCCAGTGAAAACTAGATGTATAGATGCTGATATCAAGATACTCTATATCAAGTAATATAGGTTGTAGTGCGAACGGGGTTTTAGCGTGTAGGCCTGGCTTTTCCATATATGGGAGCAAAGTATCGCATCTAGTGGACACGCTCAAAACAGCCTCTTTTTCAATTGTATCACCGTCCCTTTTTTTCTCACAGAAAAGTTACTCAATTTTTGTAAAAAGTGGAACAACTCAAATTATGAGTTGTTCCACTTTTAACGAATATTGAGTAACTTTGGCGTGAGAAAAAAAGAGACGGTGATACAAATGAAAGAGAGGCTGTTTTGAGCGTGGAGCTAGTGGAGCATACAATTGTACTCAAAAATTGAGTAAAGTGCCGCGAGAGTGTAGACAACATCTCAGCAAGCTCAGCTGTCAAAATAATGTCAACATTGTAAGTTTTTTTTTTTATTAATAATATTTGTTTGTACAGGCTCAATCGAATCAACTTTACAGAGCCAAATTTTCATATTTTTATACATCATATATCTTAAAACTAAAGTTAGGAGGATAGAGCCGATTACTCGCGACCATCTCGAGGTTAATAGGAATAACAAATTACGGATGGGAAAGAAGGTGGGAATTTAAAGTATGGTTTACATAACACATCAAATTTAAATTCTAAATGATCTAAACACTTATAACTATACAATTTATGGTTTTCTTTTGACTTGAACATTTTTTGAACAAGAAAAAAAACATTCACAAACATACACATATAAAAAAAACTTATGGTAAACATAAACGTTAACTAACTACAATCTAATGCTAATGTTAGTCAAAAACACATAAATGAGTTTCATGTACTCCAAATCACGTACAGCCAAAATATCTCGAATTGGCACCTTGGGTTGTCTACCTCGAGCCCGAAGGGAATCATAAAGCTCAGATCTGACTCCACGATGTTCATCACAAGACCAAATAACGTGATCTGCGTCCTGATAGCCTTGTCCACACTCACAGAGATTGCTGTCGCTCAGCCCAATCCGGTATAAATGAGCGTTCAAAGAATAATGATTGGACATGAGCCGAGACATGACACGAATGAAGTCTCGACCCACATCCATCTCCCTAAACCAAGATTTCTCCGACACCTTTGGGATGATAGAATGTTGCAATCGCCCCAAATCTCCTTTACTCCATTTATACTGCCAGCTGACGAGAGACTGTTGACGAAAAATAGGAAAAAAAAAAATCGTTGAAGGCGATTTGTCGATCACAAATATCGCCTTCCATAGCACCCACCTTTGCAAGCGAGTCCGCTTTCTCATTGCCCGGAATTGAACAATGAGATGGGACCCATACAAAGATGATGATAAAATAACGCGAAGATAAAGCACTTAGAAGCTCCTGTATTTTCATGAGAAAATACGAGGAGTGCTTTACCGGCCTCAAGGAGCGAATAGCCTCTATAGAACTGAGACTATCCGTGAAAATGAAGTACTGATCCGGTGTTAATGAGGCAACGATTTCTAGCGTGAAGTGTATTGCCGCTAATTCAGCGACATATACGGAACAAGGAGCTTGAAGTTTACGATTGGCGCTATAAATTTCATTAAATATACCAAAGCCTGCTGACTCCTCTATCAATGATCCGTCAGTGAAGAACGATTTAGTGGAATCAACTTGGCCAAACATTGCAGAAAATATTACCGGAGCAATCATAGGACGATAGGCTCCTGCTTCATGGATAAATCAAATTGAACCGAATTGTCGAAATCGGAGAAGCAAACACGATTGGAAATGTTCGGCGAAGGGCTGACATCCTGTGTTATGTACAAATGGTACAAGGTCATGAAGCGGGTTTGAGGGTTCAACTCAAGGAGCTTCTCAAAATTTTCGATCACCTGAGGGTTCTTAACTTCACACCTGGTGAGGAGCCGGAGAGATAATTCTGAAAACCGTAGTTCGGTTACGCAACCTTCGCGCCGTGTTCCAAAGAGAACTCATCGACGTTTCGCGCGATAGCCAGTTCGCGAATGTTCGCCAGTAACCGCGTTTCTTGGTCTTGATGAGGCTCTTAAGTTCGCGTTCGAGAGCCGTGCATACTTCGAAGTGCTCAGGTGTTCCACGTCTACGGAAAACTTTAAACGCGTCGGACTTTTTACGGTAAACCTCGGTGCATTGCTGATCCCACCATGGAGAAGGAGGTTTCCTGCGAGATGACGTCCCTGGAACTGGTCGAGTTTGAGCTTGAAGCGCGCTGTCTACGATCAGGATGGAGAGGAAGTTATACTCTTCCAGCGGTGAAAGCCTTTTTAACGTCGTTACGGCTTCATCTACTGCTGTCCTAAACTTTGTCCAATCGATGTGACGGGTAAAATCATACGCGACGTTGATGGATTCCGACGGATTGAACCCGGTGGCAACCGAAATTTTTATGGGCAAATGATGACTACCGTGGGGATCTTGAATCACATTCCATGTGCAATCCAACGATAATGAATTCGAACAAAGTGTGAGGTCTAATCTACTGCCAACTGAGGATGTACCAGCCAAACGTGTTACTTCTCCATTGTTAAGTACTGTCATATTGAAGTTGTCACAGAGGTCATATATCAGGGAAGACCGGTTGTCATCGTACAGTTCTCCCCAGCCTGTACCGTGAGAGTTAAAATCTCCCATGACCAACCGCGGAGCAGGAAGAACCGTACAAACATCTGAGAGTTGTTTTCGGTTAATGGAGGCTCGAGGAGGAATATAAACGGAAGCAATGCAAAGGCTTTTATTTTTAATAACAGCCTGACATGCGACAACTTCAATACCTGGAATAGGAGGAAAATTCACTCTATAGAAGGTGTAGCACTTTTTGATCCCCATAAGTACTCCTCCTCCACGCGAATCCTCACGATCAAGACGAATAATATTGAAATCATGAATCGGACGCTTGATTTCGGAAGAGAGCCATGTTTCACAAAGAGCGAATGCATCACAACCGGTAGTGTGACTTAAAAATTTGAATGATTCCAATTTAGGAATCAAACTTCGACAATTCCACTCTGAAACAGTGATCAAATCCCCGACCTCATTTGGAAAATTATCCATCGAAGGAAATGATAGCTGCAAGGAGGGGCCACTTAATTGTCAATTGCTTCAAAAAAGTCTTCACTGTTGGAAGCATTGCCAAAACAATGCTTTTTAAAGGGTCATAAATTTCGAGGTACTTAAAGATACCTTCGGCAATGCCATCAAATGAGAACAACCCACTAGAGGAGGGGGCTTTAGTTCTTGAAATTGGGGCTTCAGGGGTTTTAGATGTCCCCGGGAGAGATGGAAAGTCCTGGGTGTAGTTAGTACTACGAAAACCAGATGGACTAAGATTTTCCTTTTTTCCACCTTTCCTTGAATTGGACTCGGGCGTCTTTTCAGCAACTTTCCGTGGGCGGACGCGTCTTCGCTTCCTTGAAGCACCTTCCGGAAAAGTGAACGATGTTCCCTCTTCAGCCGAATCAAAGTCAGACTCGTCATCTGACAGAGGAGCAAAGGGATTTGTATTGGCATCGGGTGATGGTGAGGCTTTTTTCACCATTTTGGCGAAAGATTGCCTGGAACGCTGTTTTAGCGAGCGTTCTAATTTTTCCCCGCGTTGTTTGTACGCCGGGCACGACGAGAGAGCATGTGGAGGAGTTCCTTTACAAAAAGCGCATTTAGGTGTGCTGTCTGCACAGGCGCCATCCTCATGCTTCTCCCCACAATTAGAGCAGCGTGCCTTATTGCTGCAATGGGAGGTCGAATGTCCTATCTGCTTGCACTTTTCGCAGATCATGACCCGAGGTACAAACAACCGCACAGGTAGTCGAAGTTTTCCCAACTCGACGTATTGAGGGAGGGCTGAGCCAGAGAAGGTCACGCGAAACGAGTCTGATGGTGTGAACTTTTTTTCGCCCTTATTGGTCGATACTGAGCCTAGTTGGCGCACATCCAGTATCTGAACTGGGGGAAGCAGGGGGTTCATAAATCGACCAACCCCCCGCTTCAGCAGGATCTCAGGGGTCAGACTCGTTTCGGTAACCACACCTTCAATTTCAATACCCCGAGCTGGGATATACACTCTATATTCTAGAGTAAAGAGATGGGAGACAGCAATCTCATTAGCTTGCTTGAGGTTGGACACAACGACCCGAAGTTTATTCGGTCTTACTCTAATTATCTCGATCACGGCCGAGAATCGTTTGGTCAGATCGTTCGAAATTTGATAGACATTCAGAGGTTTCGATTTGAGCTGAAAATAGACAACCCAAGGATCAGTTGAACTGTCTGGATATGCACGTGATCGGGTAACTGTATGTGCTACCCCATCATTTTGCGCCATAGATGATTCATCTTGCGATAAATCATCCATGGCTCGTTCGTGGGAGCTTATGACGCTCAACCACTGAATCTACACGCTAAGACAAGAAAACCAAAAATTCGGCATAAAATACCGAAAATCGTACAAAAGTGCACATACTGAAATTATCGGTAAACATGGATTACCGAAATTTCGGTATTGCAGGAAAACCGGGAAAAACATTAATATTTACTTATTTTTGTACGGTAATTTTTACCGAAAATGCTAGCAACTCAATGAGAGCATTTTTAACCAAATTTAGGTAAAATATAACGATAAAATCTGTTAATCCACTTTACTGAAGAACTAAGTAAAATCAAACGTTTTGTTTTGGTAAATTATACCGATACTTTAGGTTTTGCTACCAAAACCTAATTTTCGGTAAAATTGAAACCGTATTTTCGGTAATCTGATCTTAGCGTGTATATATAACTAAACACAGCAAAAAAAAAAACTAAAGCTAAGCACACTCTCAAACATTCTCAATCACTCCCGTATACTCATACACACTATAAAAATAACGCTTCTTGTATTCAGAAGAGAAGGAAACAAAAACTTATCTTATATGTATCACCAGCGTTGCCAAGTATATTTTTACAAAATCAGGAGGTATATGAAATAAAAATCAGGATAAAATCAGGATTGTCATTTTGTGTATACAAAACTGATGTTCATAAAAATATCGTTTATTAAAAACCAATTTATATTGATGTCTTTCAGTTTCATATATGGTATAGTTGTATTTTGATTTTTTTTGCGAAAGCTTAACTTAATTAGCTGTTTGAGACCTGCGAGAGAGTGATTTAAAAAACTAAAAAAGCAAAGCGCTTAGTTTAAGATGTCTTGTATCGTTTTGGTCAGAATAGATTTTTTATTGGATGATTTTTGACAATCTCATTCCAGAGTAGCCAACTAGTAAAAGCTTTGACAGAACGTCCTTACTCTGATTAGTTTATTTATTTCGATTATAATTAATTTGGATTGATAAAAACAGGGTTGCGGCTTATCATTTTTGACTCAGGCATATTCATTTGCCAATATCTCCTTTCAGAGGGTCGATTTGATAATATGATGTATGATGAACTTGTAGTGCATGAGTAGACATACAACTTTGTCTAACAGTATCTTGCTCTAACTCCTATATCTTCGACATGAGAGCGTATATTCACAGTGATCTTCACGATGATAATCGCGTGATCTTCACCGCGATTATCATCGCGAAGATCACTGCGAATATACGCTCTTATTCCTCAGATATAAGAGATAGAGCTATGTATTGTTAGACCGAGTTGTAGGTCTACTCAAGCACCATAAGTTCATCATACATTATATTTTGAAATTGAGCTTCTGAGAAGAGCTATCGGCAAATGAATATGGATAAGTCAAAAATGATAAGCCGCAACCTTGGATAAAAATTACAAAAATCAGGAAAAATCAGGATTTTGTATCAAAATCAGGAAAAAATTGGTGCTTGTCGGGATATCAGGCAAAATGCTAAAAAGTTAAAAATCAGGAACATTGGCATCGCTGTGTATCACTGATCTATTGCAGCCGGGCGACGAATGTGCTGCTGCTGCCGAGCGACGATGAGTGGCCGCATGTATCGGCTAGGCGTGGGGCTGAACGATGATGATAATGCACACCAAATTTTTATTGCTGGAAAACAGCAATGATTTGCTGATTTTTTTTGTGCTGTAATCCCAGTAATGTATACAGCAAAACCAAGATTGCTGATCAACCAGCAAAACTGATATTACAAAAAGTGACAGCCCTTATACTGACCCTTCAGCAAAATGCTAACAGTTTGCTGGAAAAACCAGCGGCAGATCGAAAAAAATATTTTTGTTGTATTTTCGGCAATTTATAGTATTCCGGAAAATACAGCAGAGCAGATATTATATTTTTATAAATGAAAACACGTTTTTGGCTTATGTATCATTACTAAATTAAGCTATTTATTTATTTTAGTGGTAAAAAAAACACAAGGAATTCACACATTTACCCACTCAATAATTCTCTCGACTATGCTGGCAATCTTTTGTGTGCCTTTGTTGATGCATTTGGAAACATGGGATGGATTTTGACGTAGACTACGTCTTACGGCAAGGGTAGGGTGTCAAATGAAAATCTAAAATTTTGCGACCGTCACGAAAAACCGTACGTTTTGTACGCGAATAACTCAATAATCCACGATAGATTTACATGATTTCTTCTTCAATCGGTCGGAAATTTTACCGCGCTCCATTTCAATTGTCAAACATTTTTCTCAATCAATAGTAAACTATTGAAAATAACGCAAATATAAGGTGATGTCTTATAATGTCATTTTGCAGAGTAAATTTACCAAATTTCCTATCACAGATTTCAAATCGAAGCAAGGAACGTCTTGTATCATCTTCTTCTTCTTTGTGTTAGAGAGGGACTTTAACCAATCATGTCATTCGACTTTCCATGTACGTCTCGCACGCAGCTGAGAACGGCATAAAACGAACACTAAGGAAAATTTTGCCTCAGTCATTTGGCAGCATTGAAGCTGTGCGGAGGGAGCGCAGGGAGCTGGTCGCAGGGAGCTGGTCGCTGGGAGCCGGTTGCTGGGAGCTGATCGCTGGGAGCTGGTCGCAGGGAGCTGCTTCAAGGCTCCACGAAACAATCGCCACGAAGAGATAATATGGCGGCATGCACAAAACCGACGCGATTGTGCGCCCTCATAATCCGCCATTTTGCCTCATCGCGACGATCGCTGTTTGGGAGAGCCTTGCTACTTACCACCACCAGCTGCTACGTGACCATCAGCTGCCTCTGCACCAGCTCCGCTGCCGTACAAATGAAGGCTTCACCAAACTGCAGCAATTTTTTGCCACCGCGGCAGCGAAATCGCGGTGGAAAAATCGCCGCTGTGAGATTACATGGCAGCTTATGGGAGCGCACAAACCGACGCGATGCGTTTTTTAATCGCATAAAATAAATTCAAATAAAAGAGTTGTTTATTCAAGAATGAACTAATCTTAAATTAAGTTCGGTGCCGTCGGTAAAAATTTCACCCAGCTGGTTGGCGCTATCCATTAATTGATAATCTGTCCTTTTGAGGACAACCAATTGAATCAAAAGAGTTGCTTATAAAAGAATTAAACTTTTATTTCGTTGGGTTTGTGCGCCTAATATGGTGCCAATTCGTTCGCCGCAACTGCAAAAACGCCTGCATGGAGGGCGAGCTGTCGGGAAAATTTTGGCTGGTTGGCGCAACCCGCGATGAATCAATAAATCAATAAATGCTACCAGATACAAATCCATCTTTGCTACTGTCAATTTAATATTCTCAGCTTGAGAGTTTGTTTGATTGGGATTTACGTTTCAAATTGTCGATTGGCAGCCAGTGGTATTAGCAAAACTTGTTTTCCCTTCGTCGCATACCTTAAACCACATAAATTCCCTATCACGGACACAATTTTCGATGTTGAACATGATATTCCGAACCAACATTCTCTGTAAATTCCAATTAGTAGTGTGTTATAAACAGTTGTTCTGTTGTGTTAACGATTCGCGTTGGATAGAGTCCTACCTCTAGGAAGAAAAACGTTTTGAGAAACATAGTGAAAGTGAGAATGCCTAACCGATTTGATCCAGAACGCTTGCGCAGATTCAGGAAGCGCTTAAAGAGCGAACATACGGGAAATCCTCCGAAACGACCATGCACCGATGCCGAGCGAGCTCGTAGTTATCGGGCGAAATTGAAAGTAGCAAGAGGTAATGCGTTGCCAACAACTAGTTGAGACGCTTTAGAAGGTTCGACTTTACAAATTGCATGTCATGGGCGAATCCTGAGAAGATCAGACCTATCGTAGACTATGAAAGGCCCAATACCGTAACGAAACTCAGAAGATTCCTAGGAATGGCGAATTACTACCGTCGATTTATAGCAAACTTTAGTGGCGTGACATCCGCCCTGACAGATTTGCTACAAACTAGCTCAAAGGTCATACGCTGGAATGATGCTGCCGAGCAAGCCTTTTGTGAAATAAAGGAACGTCTCATTTCTTCGCCAATCCTCGGCAGTCCGGATTTCACTCGTGAGTTCGTTATCCAGACGGATGCGAGTGATGTGGCAGTTGCCGGTTTCTAACTCAGCAACAAAAGGATGGAGAACGGGTAATCTCCTACTACTCGCACAAGCTGACAACACCGCAGAAGCACTACCACGCAGCAGAGAAAGAGGCTCTGGCTGCAATCCTGGCTATCGAAGCCTACCGAGGATATATAGAGGGGTATCATTTTACCCTCATTACCGATTCCTCTGCGCTCACCCATATTCTTAGCTCAAAGTGGAAGGTGGGATCAAGATGTAGCAGATGGGCACTTGAGCTCCAGCAACACGATGTGACAGTAGTGCATCGAAAGGGGAAGGAGAACGTGATCCCGAATGCTTTGTCAAGGAGTATTGCTGCGGTCCAGGACACTCCTACTGCATCTTGGTACACCTCCATGGTGAGAAAAGTGTCAGATAAACCCGACGATTTTGTAGACTTTAGGGTCGAAAATGGCAAACTTCTAAAGTTTGTAGCAACGCAGAGTGAACTCGGTGATTCACGCTTTGAATGGAAGCTCATCCCAACGACAGATGAAATCGTCAAGATTCTAGAAGAGAATCACGATTCCGTCTTCCACCCAGGTTATGATAAAACCCTTGCCGGTATCCGGCAGAGGTACTATTGGCCTCGAATGGCTTCTGAGGTACGTCGGTATTGCCAGCAATGTGAGACCTGCAAGGAGGTCAAGGCACCGTCTGTCCCCGTGACACCTGAAATGGGGAAAATGCGGTTAGCAACGCGTCCATGGCAAATTGTTTCGGTTGATTTCGTTGGTCCACTACCACGCAGTCGTTGCGGAAATCAACACCTTCTTGTAGTGGCCGATTATTTTTCGAAGTGGGTCATGGTTCAGCCTGTGAAGAGTATCGGGAGTTCCACTTTGGTTTCGATTCTCAAAGACCAATGGTTTCTTCGAAACTCCGTTCCGTAGATCATCATAACCGACAACGGGAGCTGTTTCCTGTCAAAGGAGTTCAAGGTGCTGTTGGATCGGTTCAAAATCGTTCACTGGTTGAATTCTCGATACCACTCGCAGGCTAATCCTGTGGAAAGGGTTAACAGGACCATAAACGCGGCGATTAGAACCTACGTGAAGGAAGACCAGAGGATTTGGGTTCACACCGTTTTTCGTTACGCACGGACACGAGCTGTCCGAGATAGGAACGGATCACCAGTTGGCCCGACACGACGAAGCACTAACTCCGGAGCAGCGAGAAGAGCGGAAGAAAAAGATGCTTGCTGATGTCTACGACGTCGTCGCCAAAAATCTGGCTAAAGCACACCAAACGTCAAACGCGACCTATAATCTTCGGCATAGAAAGTTTGCTAAAGCCTTCGTTCCTGGTCAGCTGATCTACAGACGGAACATGAAGTTGTCGAGCGCCGCCGAGAATTACAACGCCAAGTATGGACGCCAGTTTCTGCCCTGTCGGGTCAAAGCCAAACACGGAACCTCCTCCTACGAGCTCGAAGATCTCACAGGCAAAAACATTGGGATCTGGCCGGCGGTACACTTAAAACCCGGCTGAATAAACACCAATACGAATCGCTCATCCAAGTCCATCATCCGAAACATTGTCGCACAACCTACAAAGAAAAATAAATTAAACAAACCGAACGCACATAAGTATTTACACGAAAATAAACAAGCCTTCCTTGATCGGAGCATCTAGGTACATTTAAGAATAAGGCAGCATTCATTAATTATGTCACGCAAATCTGGCCGAAAATTAACCCCCCCCCCTCCCCCCATGTCACAAATTGTCACAATTTTTGTAACCCCCCCCCCCCAGGCAATTATGTCACGTTTTTGTTAACCCCCCCCCTCCCCACTCAAAACTTTTTACTCAAATAGCCAATATTAGTCACAAAAAATCATTTTTATTTCATACAGAAACAAATTCAACTTTCCTCATATTATATCAAATTGCATTCTCAAATAATACCATTCAAAAATAGATTCAATCCTCAGTCCAAGGGTTTTGCAGATGTTGATCAGCATTGATGACCGGGAAGATATCTGCGTCCGCTGAAGCACTCGTAATGGTTTCTGCCACATCAGTCAGATCAAGTTCTTCGTCATCTATCCATTCGCAATCGAAGTTGTCTTTGTTGGTTACAACCATACATTCCTGTTTACGTTTTGCCACAACTTTAAACGGACGCAATTTTCTCTGAAATTGAACGGATGTATGCTTGTGCATCTTTATGTGCTCGCGAAGCATGACTAAAGATGCAAAGTATAGGCCACAGCTGGAACACACTCGTTCGTTCAATGAGTTTTTAATTGAAGGACAGTAAAGATCATACGGAATCGTTCCATATCCGGACATCGATTTAGGTAGAATCTGTTGAGCTTGTAATGAGTTCAATACGAACATTGATGGGAAATGCTGTGGTTCGTCCTTCGATGACCCAATCAATCCTCGAGATGTTTGCGTCAGAGAGATTGGTGGAGGCAAAAATCCATTGCAGATAACGTGATCGATGCTACTTCGCAGTGGTGAGCAGCATTTCCTGTAAAAATATAAATTTATGCACATATAACAATTATTTGACCATCAAATGCATCTCAAAATTTTACCTATCTGTGCATTTCCGTATCTGGAGTAAATATTGGCTGGTTCGCACATGAGTTCCAAACCAGTGTTGGTCATAGTCACGAATTGACTTCGGATCTATTTCAGAAGCATCAGGATCGATATATACAGTCAACGTCGGATGACCGTCGATGACCACATCATTCCAGACTTCTGCCAAATCTTCACCAGCGTACTGGAAATTTTGCTTCTCCAAAGCTGAATCAGTTGTACGCAATTGGGAATCCAGATGACTACCAAACTGGTCGTGTGGTATTATCCGTCCAGAAAGCTCCTTACTCAAGGGTGACATACGTCGCTCCACTCTATTGAAAGCACTCCTTCCCGGAGCGTTCGTTGCAATGAACAGCGTGTCAAGGTTGTACTCTTTAAAATGGTGTATTGCTATCTGTATTACCTTGCGATATCTCGGATTTTCATCAGGTCCACCGTCGACGGTAAAGATTAGGACTGGTTTGACCAATCCATCAAACTTAAAAATACCATCAAACGATTCAAGAGTTAGAAGCCGCTTGATGTCTAACGCATGAGAAAACGCCGTTGACGAAGCGTGTTTGCCTGACCGAATTGCAATGTAAGTGGGGCCCGAAAAACCAACAGCCTCCGGTTTGCCAAGACCATTCGGTTTGATTTCGATTCCAGCGTACACGGACGGAATTAGTTTATGCTTATTTGCAACTATCCAATCGTGGTCAGGAAGCGTGATTTTGTACTCCACATGCATAAGCATGGGAGACTGCTTATTGGCAGCCGTTAGGCCTATCGCCACTCTCGCCTTATCATCCTGACTGATAAATCCTACTTCATTGGGCCCTAGCACAGATGCCAGTTCTTCCAATGATCTTATGGTCGCTGTACAGAATCGGCCATCGGGATGATCGTTGTGTTTTGCATTACTTGCGCGCATCAACTTCACTGGTACAGTATTTACGTGACATTTACCTTGATGGGAATTGGCTCGTTTTGGGATTAACCGCAGATATGTTGCTGTTCTTTTGATATTGAATCCCTTGCCTTGTATTGCAGAAGTCAACTCATCTAAAGTTTTAACGCTTCTGACGCTCTCATCACTGCGCTTTTCGTGGGCCGCAGATCCATGAAGTGCGATATCGCATATTGCCTTGAGCAGCTCCGGTTGCTGCTCTTCAACACGAGGGCGGCCAGGAGAATTTCGGAATGAAAGATAAATTCCTGAAATTTGATATTTATATCTACTGTGCAAACAAACTAGTTAATATATCATATTTACCAGCCTCTGGGATGTCCCGAATTAACAGTTGTTTAGCCTGCTTCATTTTCTCACGATGCTTCTGCTGCCGCTCTTGCTCGTCTTCCTTGATTTTGAGATTCTTTTCAAGTTTGATCTTTTAAATTTTTAGCCCTTCGAGTCTCGACTGATCATCATCCGTCAATAGTCCAGCAGACTTCTTGTCAATCAGAAGCACTACCTCAGAGTTCAGATTATTTAGCTCAGCTTTAAGTTGTTCCTGTACTGGTGCAGGGCGTTTATTTGATGATGACGGCTGAGCCATATACTCAATTTCCTTGATGGGTTGCGCGGGTTTCACTGTCGGCGCTGATTCCTTAGGAGCACTCATAGACTTTCCCCATAGTTGAAGAAGTTTACCTTTTTTCTTTAGCTGCAAGGCATGAAGCTCTTTTATTTTGTTATTGACTTGCTCTTCAAGTGCGGTGTTGTCATTGCCCTTCCGTTCATTCCAGAAATTAGTAGCATCCAATTGGCACTCCCTTTTCTTCTTATCCGGGTAAGCCTTTACATACGCATTGTACAGCGTATTAAAAAGTTCTCCACGATTCATTTTCCAAAATACACTAACTGCGCGAACCAATTTTTCACCAATAAACACTGGACTTTATTCACTGACGCACACTGAATGAGCTGCAGCTGTCATTCATGAACGGTGGAATAGTATTCACTCTAACTTGAAAGTACCCATTAATGAGTCGAAAAGTACGCATTTTGAAGAAAAGTGGCTTAACTCATTATTAAGAGTATACTTTCCTCATATCTGAGTATTGCTTACTCATTTATGAGTATCAATTAATCATTAATGGGTAACGAATACTCAATTAATGAGGAAAATATACTCCTAATAATGGGTTAAGCCACTTTTCTTCAAAATGCGTACTTTTCGACTCATTAATGGGTACTTTCAAGTTAGCGTGTTAGGTATGGTAGGTGTCGGAGCCAAACACCGGATCCGTACACGCTAAGACCAGAATACCGAAAATTCGGTAAAAAATACCGGTAACCGCACAAAAGTGCGCATACTGAAATTATCGGTAAACATGGATTAAATTTCGGTACTGTTGGTGACAAGCGAAAAACGTTAATAATTAACTATTTGCAATCGTTAATTTTTACCGAAAATTAAGTTTTCTTTTTCTGTTTTAGGTTTTTGGAATGCTATAATAAAAATGTATAAAGAAAGGTTGTTAGATCTATTTTTTTCGGATTTATTCCCCACTAAACGGATCGGAAAAATGTGAACAGGCTCTAATTAGGTATTTTATTTCCAAGTATTTTTATTCAAAGTAGACATAGCTGCTTGCTGACCACAAAATATGATTTTTCCTTGTAAATACACATAATACTCTCCCTGTTTTGGTGCAGTTGCCAGACAAATAATGTAAGGGTATTCTCCTGGTGGTAGAGCATTGGATCAACCTTCGACAGCCTGAAATATATAGAATAAATTAGTATGTGTATATGAATCAAGTGCAATTCATTTCAATTGTAGAGATTCGTCGAATGATTTACATACAAATTGAATAATGAACTTACCTTCCAGTTTTTTCCTTGTATCCGCATCGATTAATCATGTCAATTTCTCCATATTTCCAGTGATCTACAATTGAATGATAAAAAAATATATTTCATTGGAATGAGGTAAATATTTCAATTCTGTAGAAATTTGCGAAGCTGTTTCTTCGTCTGTAAACAAACTTTCCAATCGTCAATTTTTCACGAATTACAGCTCAGTTCCTCTATAGAATTTTGCTGTTAGTGTCCTGAATTGAACTATAGTCCGCAACTATTGGCTAGCAATCGACTATGGGAATGTTTATTTACAAGCACAGAACCATTCGCCTTAACAAATTTCTCCGGAATTTTCATGATCCGCTTATGGTAAATATTTCTACTCACCCTTCGGGTTGGCTGCCACAAATCTCAGTCCCTACAGCTGGTTTCTTTCTTTATTTTAAATCAAAATTCGAAACTATTTGGCCTGAAGGTGAGGAGGCGGTACAGTTGAAATAAGTCATAAACTTCGCAATGGCGGTAGTGTTGATTCTCAGATGCAGCGCAGTGATAAAATTTTAAACCAAATTTAGGTAAAAAAAAACGTAAACATTTGAAAATTCACTTTACTTAATAAATAAGTAAAATTTATCGAAATCGGTCGTTAAATTTTACCGAAATTTTAGGTTTTACTACCAAAACCTAATTTTCGGTAAAATTAAAACGTAATTTTCGGTAATCTTATCTTAGCGTGTAGGGTACTTGAAGTAGCTTGCTAGCTCTCTTGCGACAGAACTCAAACGTGTCCTAACACGGTAGGAAAGGAAATAGGTGTCGCTCAAACTAGCAACTGTCGGGTAAAACGAGTGCTCTGTCTTGGCTCATGGGTGGAAAATTCAACTCTTCTTACCCTGAAAAGGCCGGGTTGGGTTCCAAGGCCGTTGACAGCAAACACTCTAGTCGTAGGGTGGACTGTATTCAACACTGTATAACACTGGGCTGTTGCACCGGATAATGGACCCAGAAGATATTGATAGAAAAACTACTGCTTCTATTCACTTATCCTTTATTGCTTTTTCCTTTTGATCTTAACACCTTAGAATTGATATAATGACTGAATGACTGCGCCACTGCGGTGCCGTTTTTATATTGTGCCGCTACTGCTAGAAGTTCCAGAACATGGAAAGTTCCAGAACAATGGAAAGTTCCAGAACATGGAAAGTTCCAGAACGATGGAAAGGTCCAGAACATGGAAAGTTCCAGAACGATGGAAAGTTCCAAAACAATGGAAAGTTCCAGAACATGGAAAGTTCCAGAACGATGGAAAGTTGCAGAACAGGGCGTGGCATAGTTTATGCGAGCGGTGTGTGAGTGCTGCATGATTACTGCTGTTGCTGTTCGTTTACGAAGGGGCGTGAACAGTAGGGATAGTAGTAGTAGGCGATATTGCATAAGAATATCATTTTGTTTTTGTTTTTTTTTTCAAAAATGTGATGTCACGATTCAGCTTACCCCCCCTCCCTCGTTTGTCACAAAATGTCACGGTTTTCTGAACCCCCTCCCCCCCTAAAAGCGTGACATAATTAATGAATGCTGCCTAAGCTTTGACGTCTTCCCGCTAAACAATCGCGAGAACGATGTGACAGATCAGAAACGTCAATCAGTCGACTTTCAGGGTTGTGATGCCGACGTTAAGTTGGAACGCAGCCACTCTCAACCACTCGAATGATCAGCTATTTCTTTCAGTAGTTCTCAAATTTATTCTCTCGAACTCACGAGAGAGACACTTACGATGAAATACAGTAACGAGATGCTGATTCATATTTGATTACGTTCGCGTAGCTCAGAAAGATGAGATACGTAGAGTTTAGTTGATCAATTATATTTAAAGGGTACCCGCAGTAGAGTAAGTTAAATAGGTAATTAGGAATGTATGTGGAACAGTGTATTAATGAGTGATTGTTGAATGAATATTTAATTGAGAGAGTGTAGAATGCTTGAAGGAATGAGTGAAGTACACTGTGAATGATTGAGGGGGTGTTATGTATGGGATGAATGAGTATGGAATTGTATGAAAATGGTGTTGATGAATTTTGTCCAAGTATATCTTGTGACTGCCAGTAATGAAAATGAGAAGAGTTTAATCTCTTGATTCATGTTTAATCGCAATAGGTTGAGGTAAAGTAGAAGTAAATGACTCTTTCTGGTTTCTGATCATTGTTCACCATAAAAGCGAAAGTCGAATGTCGTTTTATCTGACGTACCTGGAACAGTTTCATCATTGAAGCTTTGGAATTAATCTAATAAACTCGTTTATGAAAGGAATTCACCTGATTTTGACTCTCATTGCCTGTACGAGACCAAAGTTGGACAGACTCACTTCGTCTATGTTATTCCGTGGAAAAGAGCTCTGGTAATCATTACTATGAAAAATCATTGCACGGAATGTTCTGAGGAAGCAGTAGCCGCAGCTGAGGTCGACAGGTTTATATAAAAAAAAACCCTTTCATGGTTTTTTTTCCCCCAACTCCGGGAGTATTGTAACCCGTCACTTGAGGGTTACAATAAGATCTCTTGGTTCTTGGGCCAATTTAGTTCAGACCACCAAAGAAAAATTGTTAATATATGTACGTGTGTTTGTTTACTAATTTATTATTAAATGTCTATATATGAAATAAATGTCTTTGGTCCGTATTTATATGTTTGATTGATGTTTATTTATTATATAGTAGTTTTAGGGTGTAAATAAGCAATTATCGTAAATAAAAGATGATATTTGTGTCCAAACTTGTATATATAGATGTAATTGTTTGTTTACCTCCTGGTTGGTGCTGTTGAAGTAATATTATTTACATTATTTAATCAAATATTTATTTACACTATTCATTCAAATATATATTTACATTATTTATTGAAAAATTTATTTAAATTATTTATTCAAATTTCTATTTACATTATTTATTGAGATATTTATTTAAATTATTTATTAAAATATTTATTTACATTATTATTCAAATTTCTATTTATATTATTTATTCAGATATTTATTAACATTAAATTATTTATTGACAAGAAAATATACACTATTAATCAAACTAAATTCTGCTAAAATGAAGAAGATAAAAGAAAACAAGCACTTAGGGTCTAAAATATGTACAGATTTTGCATGCAATCTAGTCTCCTGAAATGATTTGAATTCAAATTCGATTAAAAAGTACAACACCAACCAAAACCCCTCCAATTGTACTAAAAATATCGCATCGAAAAATGCAGCTAAATGTACCGGAAGAAAGCTGATGGCGATGGGCATAACGAAATCAACGAGAAGATCAGATAAAAGGCCAGGAAATAATAGGGCGGTCTCTTAGTTTTTGATCCGGTCCAGAGGAGTGAAGAATTGTGGTAACCCCTACGAATACGTCCGTCCATTGTGTTTCGTAGTTCCGCGAGTTTGTGCAAAGTAAAATCTAAAACTTACAAACTAAATTTAAACCCTAGTGAATAAAAACTAAACAGCTAAAACACCTCAACACATAATAATTCACAAAACATTCAAAAGTGGTACGGACCTATGCTGGCTGCACTACGTACGATCAGAAAGAACGACACCAAAATCAAGTGATTACAAAAAGCTAAAATCTGATCGAGCTAAGCCGGCTTGGTCATTATCGTACCCAACCAAATCATCCGAGCGAGCGTAGTGCAACAATATGTATAGTGTCGATGGATAATGGTCCGAGCTGACGGTTGAAAAAAAGTGCGTATTGTGGACTGAATACAGCACATGGTGTTACGAAAAGACTGTTGCCGTCAGCTCACGGTGTCTTCTCGCTCGGATTGGACCAAATAATGTGATAGTGCGCGTGCGAAAGGTACCACTCCCTGGACCAGCGGAACGTTTGCCAACCGTTACACATTGGCCAAACGAAGTGTTACCCGTGGTTCCCTAGCTAAAAGTGGGAACGAAGCTAAAGTGCCCCAAGGCACGGTATAGTGATGCCAAGCCTTACCGCCAAGAAGAGAATACCCCTCGCTGCTGTCGTCGCCTTCACCGAGATCGCCCCTGCTACGTCTGATTGCTGCATGTCGACCACCGTTCATCGATCGGCCGCAACGAAAAAGTGTCTCTAATGAGAAGATGAGACAATGAAAAGTGATAGACCGCAAGTATAATGTGTGCACGCAAAGAAAAATTAGCTTTTTAAATAAATGTATTAATTGTTTTCTGTCTGAGCTAAATTGAGTAGTATTAAGAATATGAATATTACATTCCATTTGTTTTGTTTATTTCGCTTGTTTTCTTGTGCTGTAAAATAATTGTATAAAGTCTGCCCAAAATCCCAGGGAAGTTAGTCCACTGAAATTAACCAGTCCCTTCCAGGAACACGACAAAACAACGACCCTGTTAAGACTATCGCAAAAGAGGCTATTGTTGAGCCCACCCCAAGTGGACACCGTGGCTAGACCAGTGTCCAGGGTCTTACCCAGGGTTCAATCTTACCCTTGCAGAAAAAGATAGTCTCATATAAGTATCAATTGGCATTGGGCTCCCTGTCTTATTACATTTCAACATATTATTGATTGTATTCTGGTGATGACAGGTGTTTGTTTTATATTCATAAGAATTTATCATATATTAACCAACCTTTTTACCCTTCTTACATCAATAGAAGGGTATTAAGATCGCTTGAACACTCGGCTTTTTATCCGAGGCCCACAGGGCCGAGTGTCATATACCATTCGACTCAGCTCGACGAACTGAGCACATGTCTGTGTGTATGTATGTGTGTGTGTGTGTGTGTGTATGTGTGTGTGTGTGTATGTGTGTGTGTGCGTTACAAATAATGTCACATCGGTTTCTCAGCCATCTGTGAACCGATTTCAGTTCTGTTGACGGCAAATGGAAGCTACAACATTCCCATAGAACGCTATTGATTTTTTTTCATTCGGACATTTCGTTACGAAGATATGAACGAAACAGTACTTGAAGGCCTATTATAATAGTAATCAAACAGTTTAGTCTCCGATTACATACTGAGCTATTTGTGTACCGATTTTAGTTTTGTTGGTGTCAAATCAAAGCTATGATATTTCCAAATAATTGGTCAAAATTTCATTATGATTGGATAATTCTTCATGGAGATATGACCAAAACAATACCTGAGAGCACATAATTGTGAGATGACAATATACTCGTTGCAGTGCAAAACCGAACAAGACCAATCACACCAATCGATGCCGCTTGCATTCTATTGTGTCGTATCTATGCTACTGTATAGAATTAGAGCAGCATCGATTGGCTCGAGTGGTCTGGTTTTGAACTGCAACGAGTATATTCGAAAATTACACAAAGTCTCCATTTACTATTTTCAACGAATATGTACTTATTAAGCATCTTGAATCCATATCGATAATCAAAATTGACGCTCAGGATTGAAGCTTTGTTAACGCCAAATTAAAGTTATAAAATTTCCAAATAAGTGTTCAAAATTTCATTATGTTAACTTCCCTTTTTACCCTTCTTACATCAATAGAAGGGTATTAAGATCGCTTGAAAACTCGACTTTTTATCCGAGGCCCACAGGGCCGAGTGTCATATACCATTCGACTCAGCTCGACGAACTGAGCACATGTCTGTGTGTATGTATGGGTGTGTGTGTGTGTGTGTGTGTGTGTGTGTGTGTGTGTGTGTATGTGTGTGTGTGCGTTACAAATAATGTCACATCGTTTTCTCAGCCATCTGTGAACCGATTTCAGTTCTGTCGACGGCAAATGGAAGCTACAACATTCCCATAGAACGCTATCGATTTTTTTTTCATTCGAACATTTCGTTACGAAGATATGAACGAAACAGTATTTGAAGGCCTATTATAATAGTAATCAAACAGTTTAGTCTCCGATTACATACTGAGCTATTTGTGTACCGATTTTAGTTTTGTTGGTGCCAAATCAAAGCTATGATATTTCCAAATAATTGGTCAAAATTTCATTATGATTGGATAATCCTTCATGGAGATGTGACCAAAACAATACCTGAGAGCACATAATTGTGAGATGAAAATATACTCGTTGCAGTGCAAAACCGAACAAGACCAATCACACCAATCGATGCCGCTTGCATTCTATTGTGTCGCATCTGGTGAGTTGTATAGCACATACAGCGGACTAGCCACACTATGCGACTGTATAGAATTAGAGCAGCATCGATTGGCTCGAGTGGTCTGGTTTTGAACTGCAACGAGTATATTCGAAAATTACACAAAGTCTCCATTTACTATTTTCAACGAATATGTACTTATTAAGCATCTTGAATCCATATCGATAATCAAAATTGACGCTTAGGATTGTCTTATAATGCATTCTATGGACTAATTGTATGAAATTTCTAATATTTATGTAATTTCCCCTTTTATATAAATAACATAAGCAGATCATTAAAGATTAATAATGGTAATATTTTAATCACATCGATGAACAATACGTCCAGGATTGACAAATAGTTCATTCTAAAAACTGAATGTATGACATATCGAATATTCTTAGATCTTCCTGAAATTTCTGATGAAAATGTGTATCCAGTACAATATTGGCCACATTTGAGTTCGTAATTCTGATGAAGTGTAAGAAGGGTTCAGTCTCACCATCGGTGGATTAATGCGGGTTTTTCCCATACTCATTGCAAAGAATAATGATGTTTTATAAAACTCACTCTCTTTCTTCTGCGAGATCTAATATATTTATATATATTTCGATTTCATGAAAGTTTTAGCCATAATGGATTCACTAATTTACCTGACATTCACATAGAAACATGAATAATAATTTCACAAAACCATAAACCATATTTTTGGTACGCATTTAACCTTATATTCCCAACTTTGGCCTAATGTATTCATCACATAGTAAAATGTAGAATATAAAAGTTTTCAATGGAAAAGTAAGAGTGAGCGGTTGTGTATTTTTCGAAGGGCTTATTCATATCAACACCTTTATAACTAAATGAATATAGTGGGAATTTTAATGTTTTGAAATGGAATGGCCGATTGATCACATGAGAAAGTCATTTAGATGTTATCAAGAAGTTTTTTATTCCGTATAGTGTACCGAATATAGCCGAATGCCCGGAGCGATGAAATAAACAAACTTTACTAAAATTCGTCCGTATCCTTAATGATATCCATATCCATCGAAAGTTTTCGACTCAATAATGTTTGTTGGTGACTTTTCATGGTCCAGTACAGCAAACGCCTTGTTAAGCATGTCTTAGCAAAGGTATAACTAGTTGAATATCGTTTCTAGCTAAATTATTGTATGAGTAATAGTTAAAACTGTAATCGTGCGCTACATAATCGACTGAGTCAAAGGACATGTACTCTATATACTTGTATATAACCTTATATCAACTGCAAGATAATTTTTGTTATTTTATACATCTGAAAATGTTACAATTGATTATTGTGTTTTCATAACAATCACTAAACCTGTCGGATATTTTCTGATAACGAATTTTATCGTTATTTGAATTCTAGAGTATTTCAATGTTTATTATTACCCTTGAAATCCAGAAATGCTAAAATTGCATAAATTGCAAATTTTTGATTCTTTGAAGTTGAATTATGCAAAGGCATACTACAACTCAGATTGTATTCAAATGATCCGAATGGTATGGCATTTAAATGGTGAATGTTGAAAAGGAGACAAGGCATCAGTCAAAATATATGTTTGTATGTACGTATTACAGAATTTCCTCCGCAGCCTGTCGTTACTGAAATCCCCCAAACGATGCAAAACATTGTTGATGGTTCCGGCGATGGTGAGAATTCCGAAATGCTGGCCATTCAGGCACAGTATGACATACGAATAAACATTAAGTAATGTCAAGCGGTTATGATTATAAGAATGACTAAGACTATCATTGATTTAATAATTTTATTTTCCCTAAAAGATCCTCAACTATCTTCTAGTCCTTAAATATAGTCCATCGTAAAACGTGCAACCGTGACCGTGTCAGCATTTAAACCAAAAGGCCCTTTTCAGGGCCACCAAATAATATCTCAAGAGCGTACAATAGAATTTTCTTACATACTGGCTTCAAAACGCTGGTCTAAGGTCCCATAAGAGCCACACACGTCATATTATGACAAACTGCTTCTATCGGTAAGGGTAAGCGACAGGCGCGAATAATTGAAACCTTTTTAACGCTAATAATAGCCACACAGAATTTCCCTGACATTATAATGCATCACTTGGTTTAACGTAGTCTACGTCGGCCGGTCGTGTCTTGTACACAACCCCACTGATTTTTTTTTTATCCTCACTTCTCGGCGCAATTCTTCTCGGATGTCTTAAGATGTCTTCTCACGCGATATGAGATTACTGAAAGTTTTCACTTCTTGTCTAGCCTTTGGCACGTAGCACAATAGAATGATTCACTTTTCCGGAGGTGGCAGAAACCTAAACGTCGACGAGTATCTATGCCAACCAACCATCGTAATTGACCTTTTTAGCTGATGGAAACATTTCGGTAAAATCAGGTTAGTTCTAAAACAAAGAACTCAATTTGTAAAACAAAGAAACATGGAACCTTTTTTCTACCAGCAATCCATCAAACTGACAGACAAAACAGTTTACTGGTCTTCAGTAAATATTAGTTACTGATTTACAATCAGTAAAAAATCTTTTTCGATTTTCGGTAAATAATACTGGATTCCACAAAATGTCAAAAATAATGCTGGTTAACAGCATAAATATGAATGCTGAAGGATATTCAGTAATTATCGAAGCTGATTTTCAGTTATTTGTTTGAAGAAATGCTGGAATATCAGCAACAAGTGTTTTGCTGATGTATTAACCCGCATAAACAATAACCATAAAATGTGCCTAACCACCAATTCGGGGTATCATCCCAACTGTAAGTGGAATGGTCATACCATCTAAAATATCGTTCCTGTATGGTACATGTTTATTAGGGTTTCCAGCAAAAACTATTGCTGGAATCAGTTAAGATTATGTGGTGTGTGGTACTGGTGATACTGGTCGGTGGTGGTTATCAGATGAACTAATGCACGCTACACACGATGGACTGCTGGTGTGCGTGCCGTATAGATGCGGAAAAATATGGCTTTTCGATCGTAGCAATATTTCTAATTGCAATTAATGACGTTGTTGCTCTGCTTATCACACAACTTTTTCTACTTAAGAAAACCAGGACTCGATTTCACTCGCGATCGGGAAAAAACATCAAACTTAAGAATTGAATCAACTCCAGGGGTGAGTAACTCTGCCACGTTGTGTTTGTGTTGATCGTGTACGAATGTGTTTCTGGGGTGGCAGAAGGTGTTTTTTGTGATTTCACAAACTACAATCGTGAATTTATGTTTATTGGCAACCATGCACGGTTTAGACGTTTAATACATGCTAACATATACATCGTCTGAATTAAATTTGTGTAAGCGAGAGGGAAACAAAAACAAACAATCAATTCGTGTAAGTGGTGCCAGATATTAATTTATCTTTCATGTGGTGGCGAGTGTGTTTGAAGTGTGGCGGATTGTGTTTATTAGGGTGGTAACACAAGGTGGTCGAGTGACTTACCCCTGATCAACTCGTGAAAAGCTTCCAAAGCAACGGAAAGCGGACCGAACGAACTGTACCGTTCGCTTGTTCACTGGGCTATAAACATTGTAAGTTGTGTCTGTTGTTTCTCGTTTACGTTTTGTCTGTTGTTGCTCGTTTGCGTTGTCCACGCAATGCAAAGCAGAAAGATCGCTTTCTGTGGTGTTTCATATCAAAACAAACAACCAAAACAAATGATTAGACTTCTATTTGACAGCTGACAGCGGGCTCAAATCAATTTGAGCCCAGGACATCCTGTCTACTGTCAATCACTGCTATTGATAAAGGCTTGTCAATGGCCTGGGAAAAGCAGTTAACCCTACAGACACTCAAGTAATAGACCGGACATAGTGAGTCTGGCACAGTTGATGTATCCAAAACAACTGTCAAATTGTATGGGAAATGCGAGGAAATGTTCGTTTTGGATACAACATGGCGGCACGTTGTCCGGTCTATTACTTGAGTGTCTATAGTTAACCCTTATGTGATCGACAGGGTACCCGGGTACGTTTTCATGTTTTACATTACGAATTTTCATAATTTATTTTAAACCAGGAAGCTGAAATTCAGTGACATCTTAATAATAGTTGGAAGGCAACTTTTTGCATTAAAACATTTCGTATAGAAGCAAGGGGGCCGAAGGGGGACTTCGATTTTTTTTATCCCTTAAGTGATCGACAGGGTACCCGGGTACCCACCAAATTCAAATGATTCTAACTCTGGCTTTTATTGACCGATTTCAATTCTTTTGGTACCATTAGGTTCCAAAACTCATTCGCTTTAGGAACATTATCAGCAATGACCATTTGAATGCATCTGGTTCCCGTTACCGGGGCTGTTTTCCGGTACGGTGACACAATATGTAGGAATGTATGTCTTAATGTTTGGAATAATTCTTAGAAACTATTTATATCCTATTGTGGACCATATGCTAACTTGTTCCTGGAACGGCCATTCTGCAACAGGTTCTCTTGGGGCCTAGAGTGGCGATAAACACATTTAGAAATAAAGCCGGGCAATATGGGTATCAAAATTCATGAAATATCTCCAATAGGCTATTTCTCAACGTTTTGTGGCTATCTGATGATTTGTCCTCGGACCAGTTAGTCCGGAACAGGTTCCCGTGGGGCCTCGAGTGGCCATGAACATTTTCAGTAGAAAACCCTGGAAATATGGGTATCAAAATTCAAGAAATTTCTTCGGTAGGATATTTCTCAACGTTTAGTGGCCATCTGATGATATGTCCTCGAACCGGTCAATCCGGAACAGGTTCCTGTGGAGCGTCGAGTGGCCATGAATATTTTTAGAAGAAAACTCTGGCAATATGGGTATCAAAATTCATGAAATTTCTCCAGTAGGATATTCCTCGACGTTTTGTGGCTATCTGATGATTTGTCCTCGGACCGGTCAATCCGGAACAGGTTCCCGTGGGGCCTCGAGTGGCCATGAACATTTTCAGTAGAAAACCCTGGCAATATGGTATCAAAATTCAAGAAATTTCTTCAGTAGGATATTTGTCAACGTTTAGTGGCCATCCGATGATTTGTTCTCAAACCGGTCCATCCGGAACAAGTTCCCGTGAAGCGTCGAGTGGCCATAAACATATTTAGAAATAAAGCCGGGCAATATGGGTATCAAAATTCATGAAATTTCTCCAGTAGGATATTTTTCAACGTTTTGTGGCTATCTGATGATTCGTCCTCGGACCAGTCAATCCGGAACAGGTTCCCGTGGGGTCTCGAGTGGCCATGAATATTTTCAGTAGTAAACCCTGGCAATATGGGTATCAAAATTCATGAAATTTCTCCAGTAGGTTATTTCTCAACGTTTTGTGGCTGTCTGATGATTTGCCCTCGGACCAGTTAGTCCGGAACAGGTTCCCGTGGGGCCTCAAGTGGCCATGAATATCTTTAGAAGAAAACTCTGGCAAAATGGGTATCAAAATTCAGGAAATTTCTCAAGTAGGCTATTTCTCAACGTTTAGTGGCCATCTGATGATTTGTCCTCGGACCGGTCAATCCTGAACAGGTTCCTGTGGAGCGTCGAGTGGCCATGAATATTTTCAGTAGAAAACCCTGGCAATATGGGTATCAAAATTCATGAAATTTCTCCAGTAGGATATTTCTCAACGTTTTGGGGCCGTGTGATGATTTGTCCTCCAACCGGTCAATCCGGAACAGGTTCCCGTGGGGTCTCGAGTGGTCATGAACATTTTTGAAGGAAACCTTGACAATGTGGTTATCAAAATTCATGAAATATAGGATATTTCTCAACGTTTTGTGGCCAGTTTTGTTCATGGCCACTCGAGGCCTCACGGGAACCTGTTTCGAGATGACCTTTCCGAAGATAAAGTATCAGATTTTTTTTTTATTCCGTGTCGGGTATTTTCGTCACTGCGACCAATTTTTAGATCTATTGTGACAAATCCCCTTTTTGTTGTTGCTTTAGTTATTTTCAGCATGACGCATCACTATTGATAGAATTGATACTGGGGTTTGTTCTCCAAATCTCAAGGGGTTCTAGTAGCCCTTTGTTAAAGAACCTTAGCCTTTTATTGAAAATTGCCGGGCAGTGGCATAACAAGTGTTCCGAGTCTTCTCTATCCATGTTACAAAATCGACATGAATCATCTTGAAGTTTTCCTATCAGCTTCAAGTGATAACGGCTCGGACAGTGACCGGTTATAAGGCCTGTATATATTGTTAGATCTTTTTTGGTAAGATCTAGTAACTTGCGAGTCATTGAAAAGTTTGGAGGAATGAACCGCTTTGATTGCCTAGCTTTGAAAGTGTTGTTCCAGTTTGTCTCCACTTTTAAGCATTCCCAGGCTTTCATCTCCATTCTAAGAGAAGAAGCAGATACACCACAAAAGGGTTCAGGTCCTACAAACTGATGAGACGATCCGAGCCTTGCTAGTTCATTGGCTTTCTCGTTTCCATCAATTCCAGAATGACCAGGAACCCAGTACAAATTGACTTGATTACGACAATACAATTTCTGAAGTGATTGAACACATTCCCAAACATGTTTGGACGTGCATATTGCTGACTTTAAAGCATTCAGAGCTGCTTGACTATCCGATAAAATGCATATATTTGAATATCTATAGTTTCTGCGTAAGAATATAGCAGAACATTCCAGAATTGCTTGAATTTCAGCTTGGAATACAGTTGGCCACTTTCCCATTGAGATTGAAAGGTTAATCCCTGGGCCAGTTACCCCAGCTCCCACTTGATTGTTCATTTTCGAGACCGTCTGTATAGAAAAACAATCGATCCTTGGCGGAGGTTTGGGCCACCTCTGCCCACGAATCACGCCCAGGATCAATAACTTGATATGAACAATCAAAGTTGTATTTTTTCTCCATCCAATCTTCGTTGTTCATAACTAAAGGATTAAATTTTACAATTTTTAGAATGCTAAGATGTCCTATTAGATCACCTTCTAAAAGGTTCGCAAACCTTCTGATCCTTAGTGCGATCTTTTTCAGCTTTAACTGTATGAATTGATGCAATGGCAACATAAACAGTAATGCATCCAGTGCCTTTGTTGGTGTACTTCTCATTGCACCGCTAATTGAACAAGTTGCTAGTCTTTGAAGTTTTTCTAACCTCTTTGTGCAACAGTTTCTTTTGTTTTTGCCACCAGACCAATGAAGCATAGGTAATCTTGGGTCTCACAATTGCCGAATAAATCCAATGGATCATTTTTGGCCTTAGTCCCTATTGCTTACCAAATGTTCTTTTGGCTATCCATAGAGCATTTGTCGATCTGTTGATTGTCTGCTCTAAATGAAAGTTCCAATTTAGTTTGCTGTCAAGAAATACTCCAAGGTATTTGACTGTATTTGAAAGTACCAAATGTGTGCTCTCAACCTTAAGTTCTCAATACAGTATTTTCTCTTCTTTGTAAATGGCACAATAGTAGTTTTAGAAGGGTTTATGTTCAAGCCTTCCTTATCACATCACGAAGATACATAATTTAAAGCACTTTGCATTCTGTTTGCAATGATACAGTCGTATTTACCGCGTACTATTAAGACTATATCATCTGCGAAGCTAACTACTTCAAACCCTAGGGTTTCAGATTTTTAAGGAGATCATTAACTATTATAGACCACAATAAAGGTGATAACACGCCTCCTTGTGGACACCCTTTTACCAGCTCTAATACTGATGGATGAGCTCCGAGGTTTGCTGATATTTGTCTATTTGATAACATCTCGTTAATCCAATCGACAATACATTTGTCGAAACCAAGTTTCATCATGACTTTAACCATTGAACTATGAGATGAATTATCAAATGTTC